>WBNO01024092.1:464090-596526 GCA_013400575.1 Peucedramus taeniatus
GGGGGCGGGCCTTCCGCCGCCCGCCACCGAGACGAGCCGAGCCGGCTGGAGCGCCGCCGCTTCCGGTGAGGCCGCGTCGCGCGCCGCCCGTAGAGAAAAGAGGGGCTGCGGATGGGGTGAGGCGGCGGCGATGTCCTGGCGGCCATTTTGGATGTGGGCAGACATGTTGGGTGTGGGTGGGTCCGCCGGCGGGACACGCCGCGCGCCGCCATCTTTGTTACGGGCAGATCGGTCGCCTCAGCGCGAGCTCTGTGTGCCCGCTGAGGTCGTTTCAGCCGTCGCATCCACTAAAAAATGGTTGTAGTTTAACTCTTGGGTGTTGAGCAGTCGTTGGTTTGCCAGCAGCGGCTAAATAAAGAACACAGCGTGCTGTGGCAGGGCCAGTCTTTAAAAAGCAAGCTAGGGTTGAGGCAGGATCAGTGTCCGCTGAGGGAGCGGTCACCCCCAGGTTTGCTCAGGAGACTCTTACAAAGTAAACCCTGCCATTATCGGGGACAGGAGCAGCGGACAGAGCTTTCCGAACCTTGAGACTCGTCACTTGTCTCTGTTACCGCATCGACCACCTCATTTCCATGTCCTCCATTTGGTGGTCTTTTGTGTAAAACAGTATCACTACTCTCCACTTGTTGATCTGCTTGTTTATACCGGTTTCGTTTCTTTTCCTGGGACATTTGTGTCACATGCGCCATAATTTTTTTAGACCAATTAGCACCCCGTACAAAGTGGCTTCCTAACCAAAGGAATTGTGGTCCTTTTGCAGAGCATCAGTAGCATCCTTCCAGTGACAGATCCCTTCATCATATTCATCTGAAGGACTCCAAACAGTTTTATGTTCATCAGAAGAAGAAGCTGAGCTATCCTGGATGTCCCTGCTTCGTAAATTAGTCATCTGATATATACAGAGGCAGTGACCCCTTTTTTCCCCTTCACTTAAATGATTTTGAAGTTTGGATTAAATAAGAAGACAAAAACAATGGAAACAAAATATTAAAAACCAAAGCCACTTGCAGTTCTTGGCATTGATACTCCCACTTGGTTCACAGGCTTCAGCTCTCAGATTCTGCTTTTTTTTACCTTTCCTGGAAGTCCTGCAGATCCTCTCACAGTAACACCAGCCTGTGCAAGACATCTGGACAGGGCCACTGATAGAAGCAAAATTATTCAAATACAGCAGTGTTTGGATCTGCAGTTTTAGCTGACACCTAACACAGTATTGCTCCAGGCTCCCAATCACATGAGCCCCAGGTAAGGAAAAAAATAGAAGCACACATGAGTCAAAATTGATGCATGTACTTAAGAGCTTTGTGTTATTGACCTTAGTCTATAACTCTTCCCTTAGTAATAATGGTATGAAAAAATGGTTCTTTGAGACCTGAATGTCTACATTCCTCCAAAAGGATTTGTCTGTAAAATACCCTGCTTGCTTTCAACTTTGTCCTCACTGAGGAATAGAGCCTTTTATACATTTGAAGAGAGGCACATCAATGGAAGTTACAATCACTCAAAAGCATTGTCATGGTGCTTCATTTTTATTACTGCTCACAGTGACTGGTAATTGTTATCTCTGAGTGGCAGAGGAAAATACCAGCACATGGGAGATGCAACTAACAACCCAACAACCAAATCTTTTGTGTAAACTGTAGCATTAGCTGAGAGAGGAAGTTGTTTTGTTATATTGTGGCATTGAGAAAACGTATTTTCCAAATACTCCTGCCAAGAGATCCCTCTGCAATCATACCAAGGAATTACTGCACCTCGGTGATAGCACAGAGCAAGCACACGATTGGTTCAGCTCCTGCAGCTCTCCCATAGTATCCATGTAAAAAGACAGCAAGTGAAACATACAGCTAGCTTAACGAGTCCTGTGTGGATAGGAGACTCAATTAAAATTAAATTATACAACAAATTAGGTTTTAAATGCTGCACTGCTTAGCCAGCCAGACAAATAATAATTAGAGATGTACTGATCTGCTATGTGCAGTTGACTGCTGTAACTGCTCTCCATGTACACTCGCCACACTTCCCTCCCAGCTCAGGGTAGTTTTATACCACATTCCAAGCAATCCATCTCTCAACAGCCCCATTTTCTACTTGTCACCCTCCTGAGCTGGGCAAAATGGAGAGGATCTCTTTCTAGAGATCACCTTTTCCCATCTGCTCCCTCAGCTAATGTTTGTTTAGCAATATACCTCCCCCTCTTCTTTGTTCAAGCTCATTCTAGATGGAATTAGTTTTTAGGCTCTGAACTGTGTAGGTACACATATACCAAGAGAAAAAGAAGCTACAAATATTACTTCTTTTTTCCCTACAAGTAGTGATACACATACCAGCAGTTTGGAAATACCCCATGGTGGGTGGAGGGGTACAAGCTAGAAACTGTCACCTCTCATACTGGTTCTAGCAAAAGAAATTTAGGACATCCTTACAAAGTACAATATAAAAATGAGTTCAGCTGAAAAGGCCCTGAAGTCAGCTACTCAAATCCTAATGTAAATGTTCAAATGCATTTGTATTGCATTAATGTTTGAAGCTCTCTATCACCCTGTAGATAACATTCAGAAAGATTGGTGCTATTTAATTTTCTCCTCAATTTTTTTTCACCTCTGGAGAAAGCAATATCGAATTCTTAATATCAGATCTGGCAAAAGCAACTTGGAAAACATATTTCATGATTAAACTAATAACTATGTGTTCTGCATGGAAAGGAAAGTATTTAAAATCATCCTAAGCCTCCAAGAGTAATGCTATCCCACAGCCATCTTCAGCTGTGGTTTCTGACCACTGGCTGCTTGACTGTAGGTAAGGAAAAAACAATTTTGTAGTGCAAAAAAAAAACAATACCAAGGACAGGCTTTTATTCAAGCATTTTTCCAAATACTGATAGCCCAGTCCTGCAGATAATCTATGTTCCTGCTATGCTATAAATGAGAATACACTATTATCATGAAGGGTTTTCCAACTCAGGCAGCCAGCCCCAGATTTCTTCCTTATTATGTGGTAGAGAAAGGAAGGCAGCCAGAGATATCACATGAAAAGGAAAGAAGAAAAGTGTCACTTATGTCCTTTTCTAGACATTCATTACTGACCCCTTCTAGAGGTTGGGACACTTTCGGAGTGGGGAAAACCAGTGTGGAATTACCTATGAATTACAAAGTTAAGCTGCAATGAGTTTAAGTACCTCCAAAGGAAGGACTCCCTGGGAAATTAAGAGGACCTTCCAGGAAAGTAAGGAAAACCAACACACCAAAATCATGCAGAGGGGAGCTAATGAAGCAATGCAGTTCCCAGGGAGAAGATCCTCTCAGCAGGGACCATGGCTGAGCTTTGTTGCTGGGGGAGAAGGAGCAATGAGGAGAGGCTGCTCTGTGCCCAACTGGCAAACAGAGATCAAAATTAATGCAACTGTTGTTCACACTTCCCCAGTGAGCTTCACTGGATGCAGCACTGATCAACAACACTCCCAGCTGTCTTTGAATCCACTTTGTAAATGCAGCCAGGTATTTCCCAAAGAGAGCCAATAATAATAATTTAAAAGAAACCTTATTGACATTTCTTCTTAGAAATTGCTAACAACTATTTTGTTACATTCAAATGGAGTTTCAAAGCAGTGTAAATACATCTTTTGGCATTATTTACTCCCTTCTTCCCCCCAGGGTGGTGGGGGAAAGCAGTCTGAATTCTTGCCTTTGGCATTTTTTATTTTCCAAACATCAAACTCTGTAGGTAGCTTGCAAGCCCCAGCAGATGGTCTCTTCTGTCTAATAAAGAAAGCAATTCCACTTGATTCGAAAAATTGAACTATTCCTAGTAGCCTTAGGTTTTCCAAGACATGGGTTTGGGGTTTTTTTCTGTAGATGCAGGCTCAGCTCTACAGTAAAGTCTTCCCCCATCTTACCTGACAGGAGCCCACCCTAGCCACAAGCATATGGACATACACTTACTCTCACTTTTCTTGGACCAGATTCAAACAGATCTTTTTAATGGTTCTTCTTGTCATTTATAGGTGACAGTTCCAGGTTTTCTTTTTGATCACATAATTCATGAAGTTTGAGAAATCCTCCAGCACTTCATCAGTAAATCTTAGATTGACATGTTTAGTCTAAGGAAGAAAAAAATTTGCATGTATTATCTCAGGATGAAAAACTGCCTATTTACAGTCTGGTTAAAGAATTGATTGTCTCAAAAGGGGTTTTTAAAATATTTCTTTCCTTTGAGCGTTTTGAAATGTACTTCCTCCAGGGGGTGCCAGATTAACACCACTGGAAAATAAAAATGTGTGAGTTTTCCACACCAAGGACAGAAATGTCCATCCTGCACATTTCAAAGTACCTCGTGAGTGATGCACCTCCCAGTCTGAGCCAAAGGCTCCCGTGTCCAGAGTGAAACTTTTCAGCTGTTCACTTCTAAAACTCTCTTGAAGTCAGAAACTGCTGACTGGTCCTACAATTAATGTCACACATAGGCTCTGCTGAGTTCATATAGGACACATCCCTCAGAAAAGAGCTTTAAGAGTGGCTGGGTGAAGAAATACATCCATCTCAGCCTTTGAAAAAAAGAGACCTTGGGGAAGGAAGAAGTAACAAATGCAGTGGCAGCTGTATGTAGCTTCAGCTAGCTTATGAATAGGGACAGAAACCTGGACACAAGAACTAAAATGACACAGAAAAGCTGGAGAAAACATGGTCAGGAGTGTCATCAGGTTTTCTATAGGTCTGCAGGGAATGTCAGCTATGAGTAGGATGTCTGTAAATGTCATTAGAGCAGAGAAGTTTCACTGGCTCAGAAAATAGAAATCTGTCACTTAATGACAAACAGAAACTTTGCCTTGAACAGGAGACTGCTTTACTCTTAGGGAAATTGATCTAATCACTATTTCCAGACAAAAGAGCAAGAAAAAAAGAAAATTGTTGAGAAGTCATATAATAATATCAAAACCTTTTCAACATTTCACTGCTCATGTTTTTCTTTTATCTACACAGCAGCTAAAATAATCACACAGTCAAGCCATTCTGGTTCCCACAGAAATATTACTGAAGGAGTGCCTGGTTATCCTCTACTTGACAGTAAAATCTCTGCTGAATAAGTATTTAAGGAGAAAATTTCTGTGACACTCCAATACTAAAAGACAAAATCTCTGATATATACTTAATTTGACCTCTTGCAAATTTACTTTTCTTACTTTGAGATTAACAACAGTGAACACTAGCAGTGAAAACCGACATAATTAATCCATAATATCATATAAGCGTGGACATTGTCAGAAGGAAAGAAGACCCTGAATATTATATTAATCCATTATTAGAGTGATATTGGACCCAGGGCTGTCAGTTAACACCCTACTGAGATGCAGAAGAGATGCTCATTATTCAAAAAAATCACCTCACTCAGTTCTCAAGTGCTTATAACAGTGGAGCTCCAGTGCAGTCACTGATCAGCAACTTTGCATCAGCTAAAAATATGATCACTTGTGTAGACTTTGAATTGCTGTGGAAGCACAGTGAATTCATGAACCAAAGCCTTGAGTGCTGGGAGAGGTTTCTGTGACCGTGTAGAGAGCTGTGCCTGGTGTAGGAACTGAACCAGAGATAACAGATAATAATTAAAAATCACTTGCAGCACATACCTGGAAGTCTAGTAATGGTTTTTGTAAATGATAACATGCCCTAAATAGCATGATTTTCAGAGTAGACACTGAGATTAATGGAACTTTATTTATTAATGGAACACTTTACTTTATTCCTCACTTTCTCTCAATGCCATATTCTAGAGACACATTTCTATTTTTGTCTGGCATTACCTTTGTAGATGCAGGCTTGTGCAGTTAGTTGTAAACTAACCTGGCTTATGCTGAACTGTCCCCTGAGAAAGGGAAGGCTCTGTCTTCTATGTCCTGTACAGAAACAAAAGGTCCCATAACATCTTGTCTGGCTTATTATTGGCAGGGAGTCAACCCTGGGGGATGTGGCAACATTTTTTATTTGTTATTTGATTTCTTAAAAATCCCTGCTGTGGATATTAAGAGAAAATCGGCCATAATTCAGGAGCAGTAGTTCTGATGGACAGTGAGATGGAAGGCTTCATATTAAAGCCTTAGGAGGCCAAAAAGAAAATTGAAAATCTGGAAATATTGGCTGATGGGCACTATACTTTCATTATAAGGAACACCAAGTTCTATAAACCTCTTGGCAGGAGGGATAAGAGCAGAATGAAAACAGTGACCTTGAGATCAGTGTCAGGCTAGAGAAGAGTAGGTTTACAACAAAGGCCAAGTAAAGGAGAGGAAGAGGAAATGCAGGTCAAGACATCATCTTCAACTTCAACCTTGTTCTTGGCACTCCTGGTCAAAAGATGCCCACATTTATAGTTTCTTTCTGTAAACCAAATCAGATACATGCTTCCTCTCTGTCTGTGAAGCTGGAACCCCTAATTCTCTTTGCTTTGCATCTTCACTGCTACATTATTCTCTCTGTTTTTGTCATTTGGTGTTTTGGCCCAGTTCTTTTCCTAGCCAGTGGCCTGCTTTGACCAAATCACTTTCTATTTACAGCCCTTCTTTGATTCGTCATTCTTTAGTGCTGCAAGGAAAAAGCTATTCTATTAATTTTCCAATACCTGTTTTGACCCAAGTCTATCCAGCCTATCATTTTAATTAACTTTTAGGAGTCAAAGCTCACCTCTTTACCTGCCCCATTGTCAGTCTGTATCACCTCGTTGTTCCGTTTCCCCACATTTCCTCCTAAGCCTGGTCTCAATCTAAATTGGAGACCATTATTTGGGGTAGGCTTTGAGAAGCCAAAAAGCCTATATTATCTGCTGGCTAACTCTAGAGGCAACTGGCTGTGATTTATGGGGGTGTTGGAACACCCATAGCTCAACATCCACAGCCACTGAGAGCATGGGACAACGTGAGTGTTGGCACACCATCATCGTGTGGTTTTTCATATGTGAACCCCAGCTACTTAAATACCCTGCATTCAGCTTTGACAGACTGTAAAGTACTGGAAGTCACAATCCCAAAACATTGGTCTTGTTACTCACTTTATGGCATTCTCATCTTTTACAGCAGTGTATTTGTAGAGAAGCAATGGTTCAAGAGCTCACCTAAATCATTGGTTTGCAGTTTATGATCTGCAGAGCCTGGCAAGCCCATGAAAAACTTCCAAATAATCTGAAAAAAAGTGATTGAGAAAAAGAAAATTCATATGTGCCAGACAGCAATCTACATAAGTGAAATTCCTAAAGGAGTCTGCACTACTGCTGGAAACTTTTTAGGGGTCCACAAATCAAAAAAGGTTGAAAAACCACTGACCTAAATCTTCTCCTGCAACAGCAAATGGCCTAGAACTGCAGCAATATGAGAACTTGGCACTAAGAAATGGCATGACAGCTAAGCAGCACAAAACCACTGCAGCTTCTCACAGATGTAAGTGGAAGGGAATAGGACAGGCACGTATCTGTTTTGCTTTTGTATTTGTTTAGGGATTAGTGTTAAAACAGACATAGGGAATAAAAAGGGCAGTCTGTCTCAATGCTAACTAAGTAATCTTAACTACAGATTACAGCATGCAACAAATTTGGAGATGGATACATTCCTTATACAGATTGGTCATTTCAAAGGGTGAACTTTCACTAATTTAAAAAAAAATCAGACAAGCACAAACCCTATTAAGGCATCATGTCATTATTTCAGTAGATTCTCTGGAAATAAGCTTGTTTCTGCGCTAATTTTTCTTCTGGCAGAACCAATTCATTCTTGGCCTTTACAAGCTGGTCTTTTACATTTGATTCAAAATTGGATTTGGGCCTCTGGAGATATCTGATGTCAGCCTTCCTAATGTAGTGTCAACATGAAGACACAAAGAGATAAAAAGTCAGTTTCATTTAGAGTTTCCTTTTTCCAAGGTCTAATCTGGATTTTTCACTCTCTTTCACATTTGCAGACTGGATCATTGCATCTTCTTGTTGTGAGTCACATTAAGCAAGAGGGCAAGAGAGTGCTTAGCCAACCTCCCTGGTTTATAGGCAGGGTCACTAACACAGCTGGAACACATACTTATGCTTCATGATATCACCTCATAAAACGATCACATAGCAGACAAATTTTAAGTGCATATTGGAAAAGCAGAAACTCTGGGGTCAGGGTGGCGCAGAGTGGAGGAAGGGTAAATGTAGGCTACAATGAGAAATAATGAGACTCACTTTGCTGGAGGAAATGGTCAAACATTAGCATTTCAATAGAAGAGGTCAAACCATTTCATCCAATACAGGATGTCGTTCCCTGCAGACCAAGCTAATACAACCCATAACATCTGTACTCTGTATCATACTTTTAAAATATGACATCCAAACTGTGGGTTACTCCCCACAAAGACTTCTATTATCCCTCCTGCCTCCCTCCCTGGCCCAGCATGCAGCCTGTCCTCATTTGGATCATATGAATTAAACAACTAAAAAGGGGACACAAAGGAAAAAGAGCAAGAACACAGAATGTCTCAGAGGCGTTAAGGAAAACTGTGTAGGCACACAGCTCAGGTCTATCATAACACACACAGAGAAAGACTGAATTACAATTCTTTGGACAACCTTAGGTCTATCCCATCCAGGCAGGTTCATTTATTGTTTTCTTGGAAGTGTGAAAATGCTGTGACAAAAAAACCCCACCTAATAAAACCAGAACAAAAATTCCCAAACAAACCACAAAACATAAAAAACAACCAAACAACCCCCAAGAAAACCAACACTAAAACCAACCAAACCCTCTTCCCCCTACATTTCCCAATCTGCAGCACATTTGTGGTTCCAAACACCTAGAGACTCAAACTTTTGCTACCACCACCACCACTGCAGAGCAGAAAGTAAAGCTGCTTTTTGCAGTGTCTTGCTTAGCATGTTATATTTCGAAAAGGCAGTAGAGGCATTTTGTTCCAGGTCTCACATATGGCAATTGAGACAGGATTTTAGGCCACAGGTAGAACCTTTCTACCATATTGCCTATCTCTTACAAAGGTAAGGGAAATCCTCATGTTCAGAGGAGCTGTACAGCTGTTCAGTTTTGCAGAAGTCTTGTGAATTTTCCTCGATGCTGTTTTCTCCTTTGCTTACACCAATGTTTAACTTAACACCTTCTATTTCACTGTTCTCTGAGCAGTCACTGCCCAACAGCACATCCTCCCATCAGCTTAGCAGTGTAAACCAGCCAAGAGCACATTAAACATTTGATTGGATTCAGCTGGATCTTTCTGCATTGTGGGAAGAGCAGACAAGCATTTGAATAGACTTTCTGGGTGTTGGTCTGGACATCCACATCAATCCCTTGCCAGAAAGAGAAAAAGCAGCATCACATTTTTCATAGTGCTTTTCTTTAATGACATTTCCTTCCTTCCATTAAGCAAATGTCCAGGGGAGATAAATGAATTGCTTTGTATATCTAGAGGATCTTTGAAACCCTTGATCTAGCAAGAATGAGAAAAATAACAGGGAGCTGAATGGAGGAAGGAGATTTAAACACACAAATTCTCAGATAGAAAAAAAATAATAAAGAGCTAGAAAATGGAGGCATGACACAAGAAAATAACTCAGACATAGGGATACTCCAAAATAATACAGTTGCTAGAGGAGAAAAAAACCAACACAAAAGGACCTCATGCAGCAAAGGAGAGTTGATGTTCAGCAATGCTCAGAAATTTTAATACTGATGTGTAAAATTAAACCATGACAGCAGAATGGGCTTATCTGCAAGTGTCACGTTACTTCCCCTGGGATCACTACCTTCCCACTGGTGCTTCTGTCATCTTCTCCTCCCCCCTCCAAATCTCACTTGACCTGAATTCTCATGATTTGACTCCATAATCCTCTGGTTTCCACTGTATGCACACAAAAGATTATTGTACAAAAGCGAATTCCCTGGGTCTTGGGCTTTGCTTTCCATTTAGTTAAAGAATTATCCTACAGTAGTTTAGATGCTGGGAAACTTGTCCTGTAGATTATTGCCTACAGGGCAAATGCTGAGGAGGCTGCTAACGAGAGAACAGATGTTCAGTGGCTTATGAGCCTTGCTGAATGTAAATATCTTCAGCACATTGCCTGTCAATAAGCCTCTGCCTGAGAATCACAAACCTTATGGACAAAATTCCCCCCCCCCCCACCCTTGTAAATGCTTGGGCTTAGGCAGAATTACACTGAGGAAGAAGCTGTTCCTTCATCTGCACCAGAGAGCCAGAGTTTAAAAGCCTGTATAGACATTGAGACTGAATGTCATGAAAAGTTAATATTTTTAAACAAAACGTTGTCTCTTTCCAAGAGAAAATGCAGCTCTTGGATCTGTTATGACACAGCAGGCCTAAAATAAACAGATTTCAGTGAAAAATTGATATTAGGGGTGAAAGATTTTACAGTGACTGAATTTCTAAAAGTTTGCTTGTCTCCATAAAAGGATGTTCTGCTTAGGGCTTCAGTAGGTGCTGCTTTTGCAGAGCAGTAACTTAAGGGGAGGTGGGTACCTCTGCACTCTCCTGAGCATCACTGTGCATCCCTGCATACCCCTCTGTCTCCCTTCTGTGACACCTGTAAGACCTTAGACAGACTCCTAGGCAAAATGTGGAAAGAGTTTAAGCCCCCTCTTCCAATCTTTTGAACACCTGCAAACTTTCAGCTACCAAAGCAGTATGGTTTTCTCCCTCTCATTGCCTGATGAGAGACCCTCAGAGCACACACACTCCAGTGAGGGCTGAGTAGCTGATCACAATCAGTTGATGCTTCTGAGTGGCTTTATCTTTATGAGATTTCCTGGCAGAAGACCAAGATATGCAAGGAGGACACTTGCCCTCAAGCTTCACTCCTTCCAGCCATCCTTCCTGGGACAAGAGCAGGCTGATCTTGCTCTGCACCTCATCAGTTTTACCTGCATTGCTGGAAAGCCTTGAGTTCTAGCTGGTCACAGATTGTCACTTCACTGTTGAAGTGTAGTAACTGCAGTCTGTCATGAAGTTGCTTGGTACAATTTTCAGGATCCACTAAGGAGTCCTTATAGCTGAGTGTGCCACATCTCTCTGCCTTTGCCAAGTGGTGCTCAGAGTTTCCAGTTACAGCATGAGAAGGGAAGGCAAGTGAGCAGGGTCTCTCCTCTGTCATTGAAACCATGAAACCATGAAGGGGCTCTTTTTTTCTGAGAGTCCTCTGTTACAAGGGCATAACCACAGTCTGAAAAATAAACAAACTCCACCATGTACAACATTTAACTGAAAAGACTGGCTGGCAAGCTGAAACTTGGGAGACCTGGGTCAGCTACTGAACTGTTTTATGATGTGGAACAAATCACTGTGCTGTGTTCACTGCTCTGTCCTGTCCCAATCAGATTGCCAGCTCTGCACAGACAAGCCTTGAGTTTTATTAAACATGCATACTCTACTGAGCACACTGCAAGCCTTGTCTCACCTGAGGCTTCTAGGCGTTCTTGTAACACACATAATAACACTTTACAGTTCAATCTCTTATGGTGGGAAGTCCCATGAAAAATACTTAGTAGGAGCCCTTGTGTATATAAAAGTGATTGGCATGGAAGGATACCACACAAAATACTGTCATTACAGTCTTGTCTTTTGGATGCAGAGATTTACTGGTGCAACGTGCTCACCTCTGTGTGAGGTGAGCACAGGAGCAGCACTGCCAGGACAGACCCACAGCGTCTGCACCAGGAGCAGGGCGGGACCCAACCTGCTCAGCCTCTCCTTCCCCTCGCCTTCTCCCCGCAGGCAAACCACAGCTGGCAGAGCTGAGCTCTCGCAGCCGGATCCTGGCTAGGGCACCCAGGTGAGCACCCCAATTCTCACCAGAACTGTCACCATTTATTGTTACCTGACCGAAGTCCTCTGCACCACCTCAAAGCTCCTGTGGGCACTAAACCTGCACCCACCCAGCCCTGCTTGGCACCGGGCAGAGCAGGGCCACAGCAGCCAGGCTGGGGGTGGGTAGGTAAGAGGTACATCAGCATGTAAAGCTCCATGAAAAAATAGAAGTATTCGGCATTTCAAACACTGCTGAACTTCAGTTGCTCCATTGTTGAGCTTGTTAGTAGCTGTAATATTTTGCTCTTAAGCAAAGCTATTTGCACGTTTCTTAAGCCCTTCAGTGTCCGTGGGACAAGGCGGGATCCATGGCAGGGCTGCACATGCCTCGCTGAGTTTTGGCGGAGCAGTCCAAGATTTCCCGCCCGCCTTGCGCTTCCGCAGCGAGGGGAGTTACGGGCTCCAGGGCGAGCGGCCCGGGGCCACCTGTGACAGCGGCGGGGCCGGCGATGCCTCCCGGCTGTCCTTGTGCTCCGGCGGCACTAGATGGCAATGTGGGTCTTCAGCAGCCCTGCGACGGCAGCCTTGGGGGAGCCCGGGGGGTGGGGACCCCTGGGTACCCCTGGACACCCCTGAGCATCGCCGCGCATCCCTGCACGCTCCTCTGCATCCCGCCCCGCAACCCCCGCAAGACCTCAGGCAAAACACGGGAAGAAATGCTGCTTGGGTGGCTGTCATTGTCCTGTGCCTCCAACAACTGCTTCTATTCCCAAATTAGATTTTATCCATCTCCGGAAATAAAAGCTGCAGCTGGCAGCAGGGCCTTTAGTGCTGGCCATAGCCCGTGTTCCTGCCGAGGGGAGCAGCATCTCACTGCCCAGCCCAGCCTGCTATTGCTGAGACCCACGGTGCCCATGGAACACAGGCTGGGGCACAAAACCCCATGGGTAGGGCAGGCAGCCCTTGTGCCAGCATTGCATTTGTGCCCAAGTTGTCACCAGGCCACGTACCTGCAGCTCTGCAGGCAGTGCTGGGGCACACCAGCCTGGGCACCACCAGGCACTGCCACCACCAGCTGCCTTCTGCAGATTTTCTGCCCAGAAAGGGTTAACATTTCCTTTCCTGCGTCCAGAATAACATTTCTGAGAGTTGGTTTCTGGATATTTTATTAATCACCCTTAATCCAGTGAATTTTTCTTTAAAAGGAAAGCATTTTTCTTAATAAAAAGTCACAGACAGAGCCTTTTCTATTGTTGCCTTTGGATGGAGTTTTATCTGTCAGTCATGGGCAGGTTTTTAAGAGGAAATTTTCAGATGGATGATAAAGGACACCCTGAACTCTGCAACACAGAGAAACCTGCCACTGGGTTTCTAGTTTCTGTTTAGTTTTTAGATCTGCCATGCCAAGGAACATTTCAGTTTCAGAATTAATGGGCTTATCCCATCTTACACCTTACTTCTTAGGGTTGCCTCCCCTCTGAGTTCTCTCTGTGCCCATGGCACATCTAGAATTAGCATTTCACAGCAAGAGCTGTGCTCTGCAAGAGTATGGGATGAACACTGGGCTGTCACTCCATGCAGACAAACTCCCCAGCCTAATTTGTGCTGCCTGTTGCACCAGGGACTTACCATTAACTCTGTTGTCATTCCTTGTCTGCTTTAACATGATTGCTTTCAAGATTTCTCTCTCCAGGAAAACATCTGTGTTTTGGATTAGTTTTCCCTAGACAGATTTACTTACAGTTTTCCACATTAAATCTCCCTATTTTGTTGCTTTCTAGTCTATCTGGGTCCTTTTTTTGTTATTATTCCTCCAGGTGCATTAAAAAATCTCCCCATTTAGTGGAGTCAGCAGAGTGCTCTGGTATCCCAATTTACTCTTTGCATTCAACTATGAATGAATCACACATTCCTGGATGTCCTTCTTTAACACAGTGCATTCACTTCCTGCAGTCCTTTGTTTACAGTTCATGCTTTTGTCATCTGCATGACTGTGCCAATACCCAAAAGGATTTAAATTACTGTTTCCATCAGTCACATATGAAAAAGCTATAAAAACCAGAATAACTCCCCCAATTGTTCTCCTTATCAGCCATAATTACATTATCTTTTGAATGTTAAAAGATTTTCCTCTTAGTATCTGCATTATTTTACTAAATACAAGCTTACAGTAACTTCCAGATTACTTTTGATTCCTATTTGAAAATTGTTTGGATATTTAATTTTCACCCTATTTTCTGCCAGTATAATATCAATTGTCCATTGCTTAGTTGTAGCTAGCAGAAAATATTATTTTGTCCTTTAATTCATGGATACAATATTATAAATAGGCCCATAAAAGAAATGAAAATTTTTGAATGGCAGCAATCATGTCTCACAACAGAATGAAATGAGATGGTGAGTGAACAGTACCTTTCCCACCCTTTGTTTTATCCATGTATTGAATTCAGGATGAAAGCATATGTAAACTGTGTCCCCAAAACACGCTTCCTCTTGTCAGCATTCCTGTATTTCATCCAGATCTGCTGTTATTTTCAACCCTCATGCTCTGAGGTCAGATGCTACACAACCTGTCTTGAAAAAAAGGAGCAGAGCTGGAGGCTGTGGCTGTGCCAACAACTGGGGCTGCCACAGCCCCTGAAGCTCCCCATTATGACAGCCTGGGAGAAAGCTCCCCTTGAAGGACACACGCATGGCAGAGCTGCCCAGAGTGCCAGTGCAGCCCAGCACATCCCAGTGACTGCAGGGCAGCCCCTGTTCTTGCTGTGTACAGCTTTGCCTGGCCCTAAGTGTGGGGAGGGAGGGGGCTCAGTGCTCACTCGCCCAGCTCCCTGCTGGTGAGGCAGCGAGCACTACACAGCAGGCTCACATCATCGTCTGCTTCGTGTCCCAGCTCTGCTTACAGCCAGAGCTGCTTCCATTTCCCTCTGCTCTTTTCTTAATGGAGATAGACCCTACATCTTACATTCACTCTTATTCCTGGTAGGTTTGCAATTTGAGCACTATGATTTTCTCCAAGGTCTTGTTCTCTCAAGGCATTTAACTGCTCTTTCTTTTGAATGCACTTGAGAGCCAGGACACAGGTACTGTGTCCTTCTGACGAGTCACAGGAAGAGGATTTTTACCCCTACAATTGGCCTCTTGGCCTGTCCTCACGAAAACCATGACTCCCCAGTTTGCAATACTTCTCCCCAAACTCAAGTACTCCATTGCTTTAATATCATTGATACACAACTCATTCCACTCCACTCCCTTCTGCAAGACTTTTTAAATGTTCCTAAGATTTCTTTGTTCATTATTATTTTAAAGCTGAGCACAGGGTCAAGCAGCTCAATTCCCAGCGTGCTTTCTGGATGATGTGGCCAAGACACTGGTGCCTTCTGCTGCCTGTCACAGAGCCTGAATTCATCCTTCCTGTGGGTGAGGATGGCACTGCTCACCTAAAGACCTTGCTTAGCCTGATACTGGTCTTTAAGGCCATTGTGCTTTGCCTTATGCCCATTCTCTAGATCCTCCCACTCTTGCCCCCTTCGCTGCGGATGATAGTGAAGGGTGGGCACAGTGAAAGTTGAAGGTTCACTGTGATCATTTGGAAGAGTAATTAGCAAAAGCCTGTGCTCACACGAAGCCTCCATGGCATAACAGAGTGTAGGGCATGTCCTCCAAATCCCATCCCTGCTCCAGGCTGTGCAAAGTCCTGAAGGATCAGAACTCCCAGCTTAGCATTGCTGATAGGCAGACAAAGGCAGAGACAGACAGTCCTCATCCCTCATCCTTATTCAGCTGTCCCTCCTCCTCCTCCTTCTCCTCCCACCTGCGAGGCTTTTGCTGTTAGATCTCAGAGCATTCAGCTGTCTTCCACCTCCATCATTGCTTTGATAACTGATAGCAGGGAAGGTATTACTTAAAGAATCTGGGTGACTGTTAGCAAAATAAACAGGAGATGAAAGATAAGGCAGTCTCCTTGGTGCGTAATTACCTTAAAGGAAGGTCTGTTTGCTAATACTGTTGTTTTGATGTGCTAAATAGCTTGGGCTTAACGCCCCAGCAGATACTAAAACTAACTAACTAATTCCCGATGATGTCATTCCAAGATTACAGAAGCTGGGGAGGTAAGGGAGGAGCATCCACAAGGCAGTGGTGTGTAAGGAGTGCTCCCAGATCACCCGATGTGGCAGACGGGAGTCTCGTCTTCACAGACAGCTCTGCTGTCAGCACAACAAAACCCCACCAAGCAATGCCCCCAGGCAGTCGGGTGGCTCTCTCAGTCACCTACTCTCTTCCCACCAGCCTGCTCTTGAGGAGATGCTCTCAGGTGAGCAGCAAGGAGAGCATTCACTCTACAGTGCTCTGCAAGGGAGCTCTTGCTCCCCAGCTCTCCCTATAAGGGGGATTCTCTCCCTCCGCTCTGAACTGGGTTGGAAGGAGCTGCAGCTGGTTTGTAGGCAGCTGGGTTACCTGCGTGTGTGCACCATCTGAACTGAATTGTGTGTGATTGCAGGGTTCCTCTCTTTTATTTAATTGTCTGCCTGGAAGCATCTTCTGACCTAATTATGCCCGCAGTTGTGTCCCTTGGCTTGTCCTGCGTGCCGAGCGGCGTCGCACGAGCGGGGCCCGCTGTGCACATGCTGGCACACAACTGAGCTAATAGACACTGACAGTGGGTATCAGGTTTTTTAAGACTAAGAAGTCTCCTGGGGTGTTAGTAATCCCCTAGAGGTGCCATTAGCTTCTGATAACCACACCTTTGAAATTGTTTTATTGCTTTAATAATGTGGTGGTGATGGAAAATGGGGAACATGCCACATTTATTATTTATGCTGGTAAAAGATGAAAGTTAGCAATTAGAAGCTTTAAACCACAGGTTCAGCAGAACTACATGACTTACATTTATTCCTTTTTGGACTGTACACTCCAGCACAGGGATGCCCTTACTGTCCAGGTTTGTTATGTTGAGCTGCCTACAGAAACCACAGCAAAGTGGCAGGGTCAGCACAATTTAACTTTGTAAGATGGATACACATCTCACTGCAGGGATGGGTGGAGATTTCCTGGTGGGGAGCTGTTGGAACAGTGCTTTATGATATCTGAACTAATCTTGTGCTATGATAATTCTGTCTTGCTTAAGTGCTTGCAGCCTCTCTGTGCTGCGCAGTCATGCTGTGGCAGCTGCTGTGTGCATCTGATCCAAACTCGCTGCTTCCCCACACACTTAATTGGTAAAATTGCCACATATTGTTTATAAAAAAGCGTGGAAAGAGTGAGCAGAATCTTGGTCCCGGGACTGTAGAGCAGTGGCTCTGCTGCCACACGGCTGGGAGTCACACTCTGTCAGCTCAAGGCAACACAGAGAGGATGTATGTTGTACCATATGTGTCATGACACCTACATCTGGGTGGAGCAGCTCTATTGAAGTAAGAGAAGCTGGTGCAGCTGATGGTAGAGTATAACATCAGGCCCTTCAAGGCTGCCATGCTTCCCAGGTGTGGGGTTTTAACCTCAGCACCCAGAGAAAGGGGCACCAACACCACAGCTGAACTGAAGGGAAAGGTAGGAAAAGTTATGCTTGTCATAAAAGAAACGTGCCAAGACAGCAGCTGTCCGTGCCTGGAGCTGTAATGGAAGTGATTTCACTAATCTGCCTTGCAGGCCACTTTCTCATTCTGTGTGATCCTTCAGCGAGGCTGCAAGCGTGTTTGATCGCTTCACCTTAGGATCAAATAAGCAGAGGGCTGACTGGGTGTTTTATCTGCAGTTGGCAGAAAATGGAGGTGAGAGAGAGCAAGCAAGTGAGTTTCTATTAAGAATAGAGAGATTAATGCACCCAAATTTAATTGGAATTGCATGAGCAGGCAAGAGGTGTCAAGCTCTGAGTTCATGCATAGATTGTGGGGGTGTCCTATGTACTACATTTTGAACATCTGCAGCATGACTCTCTCTGCCTTGTACTTTGGTCCTTGCTACAAGCTTTCATGTTGGTTTCTGATGTTGTACATCCTTATTTCTGTTGTACACCCTTGTGCCCTTTGCCTCATTGCACTGCACCACTCCTACTGACGGGCTGTGTGCAGACAGAGGCAAGCCAGGATCTTGTCCATGACTTGATTTCTTCTTGGCTCCAACAGCCTCAAAGTTATCAGTGTCACACCCATGCCTTTACCAGAGCCTGCAGGGAAACCCCTTCCCTGAAGCAAACCCTGAAGCAAACTTAGGCCAGCTACACTGGAGTGCAGCAGCTGGCTACACAGGGCAAAGCAGGACCCCTAGAGTCACTAACATCCTTCTATTAATTGGAATCCATGTTGCTCCTTTTGAAGGCTGATTCCATGGCCTAACACAAGAAGGTTGCATAAACATCAGTCACTGGCACCCATGTTACTCAGGCAAGAAGAAACCACTTATGCAGCCTGGAGTCCCAGCCTGCATCTCACAGCTGGCAAGCTCTCACTTTGCAGGACCCGATTCCCTTTGTGTGTGTCTCTTTTTCTCTGAGCAAAGTCCTTAGGGCTGAACATCCATTCCTAAAGAAGCTGCAGATGATTCCAGCCAGGCTGGTGAAGGGTTGGAGCTGGTGCAGCCAACACTGTGAGTGCAGGCTGCTGCCACTTACAGAAGGGAATTGGGGTTAGGCCCATTCATTACCCTCTCACATGAACATCACCCTTTGACAAACCCCAGGCTTTTGGTTCAGGTTATTCCTGTAAGGCTGGAGCTCAGCAATCCCCATGGGCAAAGCTCAGCCAGGAGACAGGTTTGGTTTCTTTTCCTCAAAGTTGTTGTCAGCCTTGGCTATGCCCAGGGACCTTCCCTGGCAGCACCAGTGGGACAAGGAGCCCACCCTCACTCGGAGATTTGTGCTGTGCAAGGAAAAAATGTTTCTGGCTCTTCTCATGTGTATTTGGGGCAGAAAGAAGGTGTAGTTTAGATTAGAGCACTGCTGCTTTATCAGTGTTTATCAGTGTAGGAGTTCTGCTCCGTGTAGCATAACAGCCTCAAGTCCTTTTAAACCCTGACATCAATATGTGGTGATAAGATAACACTGGTTATCCTGTACTGGTTGCTCTAGATAAGATAAACCCTTTTATGCTTTAAAACTGGACTCAAAGTTTCTGCTATGTTTTCTTTTCCTTTTAATGTAGCAAACTCCAGAAACATTTTATTTCTAAGGGAGTTGTATTTGTTAAGAGCAGATAAAAATAGTACATATCATAAATGAGACTTTCCAAACTTGCCTGAGGAGCATGAAACATTTTCTTTCAAAGACTAAATAGAAATGAGCTAGTAGGAGGTAGATTTCAATGTCTTAGAAAACTGTTGGATTAATTAGAAGCTAAAATTATTCCAAGTAAATGGTCATGCCTACATTTATTTTGTCAGAAGTATGTCCACACTGATATTTCAGCAACAGTGGATGTTAATTTTAAGGTGGTTACTTTTAATTAACATGAAATAACTTTGGTAGTATTGCTTGAGACAGCAGTAGTTTGCATTTAAAGCTGGGACTGGGTATCTCTGTACAAGCCAGCATATCCATAAATCTGCAGCACTGACTCTTCAAGTAGAGACAATATCTTCAGAGAATTCAGAGATGCATCCATTCATTAGTGAGTTAAAATTAATAACTAGGTCCTCTATGAAATTTAGCACTTTAGTCTTGTTTGTCCCAAATGATTTTAACAATGGAATAACAGACTATTCACATTTTCCATATAATTAAAATTAATTGAAATGACGTGCATTAGTTGTAATTAAGCTATGCAGCTAAGAGTGGTTGTATGTAATTGCTATGATTATATAGGCTACAAATAACCTCAAGGAATGGAAGTGGAGTTATTATGACAGAAGAACTCAGCCTCTCATCACCTTGCCATGACTGATGGTCTGCACAAGGGGAAGGATGTCTCTGGGACGAGGCAGTTCTCCATCAGAAGGGGATGCTTTGGGAGCTGAGCTGGCTCAGCTGCCCCTGTTTTTAAATTCATGTGAGTGCTCCAAACCTGATCATTAAGGGCTGTCCCTTTCCTCAGCTTTAGGGTAGCACTAGTGAGGGGGACAAACTGAAGTGGGAATGCAACCCCTGTAAAGCACTGAAGCCTTTAGTACAGGGTCTGGCATGGCCTATAAATCACTGAATTAGCTCCAAATTCAGCTCCACAGTCACCAGTCCATCCAGTTACATCAGGCATGCCCTTACCCCAGCACCAGAGGCACTGCAGGACCTGTACAGCTCACAGAAGGTGACTTGTAGAGGCAAACTCCTGGTTTTAGCTCCAGTGATTTCCATGTCCCTATGGAAATGTTTTGTGGCTGCAAAGCACCTCCAGGCCACTTTGCCCAGCTGCTTCACACCAAAGCTGCCCACAGCAGTGCTAAAAAGGGGCAAGGAAACAAAAAACAACATCCCCCACCACTCCATTGGTTGGAAAGCTCAGTCTGCAGTGCTCAAGCCTAAACCACAATCCTGTAGGTCACTGCAGGGTCAGATTGAGGTTGCTGGGGATGTCATACCCATAAAATCACTTTTTTTGTTTGTGCTCTGCTTAGGCTTTTAGAACAATGTCTTTAAAATGTGGCTCAAATTGTGGCTTCCTACATTTTTAATGATTGTTTGGGGAATACAAATTCCCTTATATTATATTTATTTTAGGATTTTTTTGTTTGTTTGTTTTCACTCCCTTGGAAGTATTGAGCTTCATTTCATGGAAAACCCAGGGAAAAAAAAAATATTTGTAGGATTTTTTGGTATGGGAATGAGCCCAAAGATTTGAAATGATGCTGTTGTAATCTGCCCTCTTGCCACCTGCAGCTGGTTTGTGCATGACAGGCCCCAGAATGCAGGGCTGTGTCATGTCTTGCAGAGTGTTAGAAAAAGGAACATTTCAGCAAGGTTTTGGCCTCTACAGCACATAGGAGTGGGAGGGATATAACTCTGCTTTGCCAGCTGTTCACATGCCCTGTCCCAAGGCAAAGCAGCCCCCCTAAAGCATTTGCCTGGTGCACCAGCAGGGCAGGTGCAAAAGTCTGTGCTCAACACACAGCAGGCAACAAAGAATTATAATCTGCCCAAATTTCCCTTTTTAGAGTGCATTGGGAATGATTGACAGGGCTGCCAAGCAAAGCCTCCTGGAATGTACAGCACATGGAAACCTTCCTGGTAATTAATGGGGGATTGTGCTTTGGGCAAGTGGCTCCTGGAGCCTCTCCCACCTGGGTCTGTCCCTAACTCAGGGCTGGTCTCTGCCAAGGAAGCTCTGTTTATTCCCAAACTCCAAACACTCCAGAGGAGGATGTAACCTTCAGGCTCCCACTTTGGCTAAACCCTCCTGGCATGCTTCAGCCTGCTCCTCCATGAGATCCCAAGAATTCACTTCATAGCCCAACATTATCAATATCAATTTTATCCTTGAAAGACTCAGCTGTCTACCTTCAGGCTTAGCAACATGACTGCAAGAAAATATTTATTTACACATAGGTGTAAATTAGTGACAAGTGTGACAATCTGATTTCCTTCTTATAATTTCTTTGATAATCTGCATCCTGTGAAGATTAAGGAACAGATTTGGACAGCCTAGGGATAACCACATGGCCCATGTGTGCTTGCACTAGCATTGTTACCACGGGGAAGTCTTTAAAAAAAATAAAAAAAGCAACCCAAAAACCCACTGAGGATGGGCAGACCATGGGTTGGGGGGTGGGTGAAAGAGTGCAGGAAAGTGACATTGACATTTTGCACCATTAGTCAGGAGCCTGGGGACCTGCTGTAGCAAATAAAAACTCCATATAATTTAGTCAAGGGAATTCAGCCAAAGAAATTAGAAGGGTTTCTTTTGGTTTTTATTTTTTTTAATGTAATAACTTTTTACTCAATTTAATTTCTAGTTTAACCATCTGAATAGATAATAGAAAAGTACTGTGAGCTAGGGAATAATCTGAACTGAGGGAGAGAAAAAAATGCTGAGAAACTTTCAGGCATGTTCACAAACAAGAGTCATCCAAGATACCAGAGAAACCAGGAGGCAAGTAAATCAGGAGAAAACCAGATCTTCCTACCCCATCCCAAGAAACATGAGGAACCTGCTGTGCATTTCCATCTGGCAGGAATGCAGACCAGCACAGGATCTGTGTACACAAGATCCCATCAGCACCCCCTGGGCTTGCAGGTTCAGTAACTCCCAGTCTCCAGCTATTGCTGCTGGAGAGATCAAGTCACAAATTCAGCAATGGGTTTTATTTTTATTTATTTATTCTGTTTAAAAGCTAAAATACTAGCTTTTGTGCATCTTGTGGCTATACTCCCATCATTTTTGCTAATAAATATCTTGGAATGGATAATGATATCCTCATGATACTTTCTTATCCTCCTCAAAACATTGAATACTTAGGAGTAATCAAGAAGCCACAGCAACTGCTCCTGGCAGGAAGCTGCCAAGCTGTTATCCAGAAGCCTGACCGGCATTATTTGGAACAGATGCTCTTTCAGCTTTGTAATTTTCAGCCAAAAACAATGGCAGTAAGTGAAAGTAAAGCTGTGGGTCAAAGGAAGGCTAAACTGTATGTGAATCATGTGAAAATATTTTTGATTTCACACATCCTCTCATTTACAGCACATGCTTCTGCAATGGTCTGTGAATGTTAACGCGCAGCTGCAGGTTTGACCTTCATGTCCATGGCCTGGGTTTGCCAAAAGTGGAGGAAGCACAGGGTCACTGTCCTGCTGGAGCCCTGGCAGAGCCTGAGCCACGGGAGGAGCTCCTGTGCCTCCCCAGGCTGGCCATGGGCCACACCTGGCACTGTTGCCACCTGCAACCCCTGGAGGCCTTGGGGAGGGCACTGCCTGGCACCGTGGGCAGAGCAGGGGGTGTTGGTGCAGCCAGCAGCCCCTGCCTGGGGAAAATCTTCAGCCCTACCCGTGAGCCCAGAGCAGGCACAGATGGGGGCACACAGGAGGGAGCTGCTCCCCTGCACGGCCTCTCAGCACCAGGAGCTCATCCAGGGAGGCAGCTCCCATCCCCAGGAGTCCATCCGGGGGGGCATCTCCCATCCCCAGGAGCTCATCCAGGGGGGGCAGCTCCCATCCCCAGGAGCTCATCCAGGGAGGGCAGCTCCCATCCCCAGGAGCTCATCCAGGGGGGGCAGCTCCCATCCCCAGGAGCTCATCCAGGGAGGCAGCTCCCATCCCCAGGAGCTCATCCAGGGGGGGCAGCTCCCATCCCCAGGAGCTCATCCAGGGAGGCAGCTCCCATCCCCAGGAGCTCATCCAGGGAGGCAGCTCCCATCCCCAGGAGCTCCCAGGGCTGCACAGGACAGGGCACAGCCCAAGGGCTGCAAAGGATGAGGCTCTCAGTGATTATGGCCAGGCAGGCAAACCCTGTCTCCCCAGCTGGATGAAGGCTCCACTGGGCTCATGCCGCTCCCTTCCTTTGCTAGGCAAGCTCAGTTTAACAGAGCTCAAGAAACAAGCAGGTCTCAGGAAATAAATGCTTTCAGTCTCTCTTTTTTATTGCCTGTAAAATAGCAGGAGGCTTTCAAAGCAACAGCAAATCCTGTTAAAAAAAGTAGAGAAAATTAAAGAAATGTTTCTTGTCTCAGATCCAGCCCTTTTCACCTTAACTTTCCATCATGGTACATAAAATTTTGTATATTTTGGCAGAGCAGAGAAATAACTTTTCCCCTTTTCTCTTCCTTGCACAGCCCAGGAGCTCTGAGTGAGCTTTAAACCAGTTTTGCACAAACAGAGAATGGCCAAATAATAGAGCAAGAAAACAGCATTAAACTTTGTAGACAATCAACTTTATTCTGTGCACAGCAGCTAGTTTCTCCTGCTCTCAGCAGAAATAAAAAATTTACAAGTGTTCTGGGAAAGCATTAAAAACCAAACACATCCAGACAAAGTCTAGTGCAAACTACTTGGAAATAGATCTGTGCATCACCTTCTGAAAGGCTCATTCCAGCTGTGCTGGTGTAGCCAAGCTGACGGCGGCCAAAACAAATACACCCTGTGAGTTCAGGACAGGATTGCAGGGTTGAGATTTGAGTACCAGTCATCCTTGTCTCCCTGAGAGGCAGTCACAGTCCTCTGCTTGTGAAAAATCTCCTCATGAAAGAGGTTTTCCACATCATTCCTTGCACACTGGCACAGAGTAAGGATGCCTGTGTATTTGGGAGAAAGTGGAACCTCCCAGCACCAGGAGGAAAAACCCAGCTGCTGCAGAGAAGTGATCAAAGATAAGAGGGCAGGATGCATTCCCAGGCCCACACCCCAGCCCTTTCCACAGGGACCATATTAGTTTGCTGTACGCTCTTATTGCCCTGAATGTCATCTTCCAAGCATAGCAAATAACATTTTCATAAAGCACTGCTTTTAATCAAGCACAACCCTCACATCCCCAAAGGAGCTATCTGGAGTCTATCCCTTTTCTCCACCGTTCTTTTTTGCCCCCTTTTAACTCCCTCCCTTAGAGGCTTGTGCCTCCAGCAAGGAGGGCTCCATGTGGTTCCCTTCGGAGCTCATTAACACGGGTCCATCCATCAGGCCACGAGTGCGAGCGGGAGCCGGGGCCCCGCGGGGCAGCCTGAGCACGGGGCTGTCACACAGAGCGCTTTAATAACCCTGCTGAGGCGGGGAAGGCAGCCCGGGGCCTGCTCGCACAGCCCCACGCGGGCTGGGACACTGGAGCAGGATGCCGGTCTTGGTGGAGCAGGGGGATCCAGAAAGCCTCGTGCTTAGGCAGTATATTGAGAACACTGAGTTAATTCAGTGTCATCCGAACAGAGCGGGTTATTTGCATACCCAGACACCCTCGCAGCTGGGGTGGGGTTTGAAACCGCCTAAAATGCATTTCAGAACATCAACCCAAAACAATACTCTCACTACAGCAGTAATGGAGACCAGCCCCTTCCCAAACCCCAATCCATGACCTCCTGTGTGATCACGAGTAGACCGGCAAGCAGCTTGTGAGGCTGAGGGTGAGACCAGCTCCCTGGAGCCAGGTAGTGATTTCCTGCATGGCAGATGCTTCCTATTCAAAAACAACAACAACAAAAAAACCTGCCAAATGTGTTTGTTTCTTTATCAAGAACTAATGGAGTGAGGGGTCGAATCCCTTTTCATGGACAGTTTGCAGCCTGTGAGTGCTCCTGAGCAGAAAGGCAGAGTTGCCTGTACAGAGGATAGCACTGATGGCTGATGAGCGCAGCCAGGCAGCACTGATGTGAGCACACTCTTAGCTAAACACAGAGAGTTGCTGGTCAGATTTACCTGCCCTGGTGGCTGGCTCTGGGCAGAGCCCATCATCTCTGAATCCGGGAGCGCAAGGACCGATCAGGAATGAAGGAGACTGAAGGCTTGTGCTCTTTGGTGCAAATGGTTCATTATGGCCTTTTTCAGACTGTGCTGATGAGAGGAATCATTCTTCATTGATGAGAAATCCTGCATTTTCTTCTCTGGGAGAACACAGCTTTGTTCCCTTCCCCCATTTAATAATGCACAATTTATCAGGCTAAATTGGTGAGCCTGGTAGCAAGTGATTCAAATCAACTTCAGTGGCTATGAGCAATCACATGCACTTGAAGAAACCCACTTATACCACTTTCAGTAAAACCTGAGGAAAGCTGGCTATGAATGCACTACCATATCCTATTAATGCTCAAGAAAACCCATTTAAATGAACCTCTAATGGCTGATTGAGACTTCTATAATGAAACTCCATAAAAAGTCAGCTCCTTCCTTCAGGCTGGGCAGACCAAGTGCCTCCATGGCTCTCTTGTTAGCTGTGGGTAGGAAAAACAAATGGATGGAAGCACTACTGTGCTGTGGGCACAGAAAGGAGGGAAGGCTCCCTGCTTTTCCAGGGTTGATACTCTGAACCTCACCAAGAAGGGCACAAGGTACTAAGTCTCACCTGCATCTCCTGATACTATAACAATCAATTTATCAGACTGTGACCACTGTGCTCTGAAGAGCTGCTCAGACCTTCCCCCTGCACAAAACAAAAACTGCCTCCAGTCTACAAACCCCAGTATTTCTCTGCTGGAAGAAACAGAATTTCTATGTCTCCCCATATCTTATGTTAGCCCAGCATTTTAAGCCTGCCCAAAATTGGAGAGCTTGCACAGGCTGAGGGTGTGGAAAGAGAGGGGAAGACAGTCCCTGCCAACAACCTTTGTGTCCTGCTCATTCCTGTCTTTGAGAGCATCCAGCAGGGATGATCAGCAGGGAGCTGCTGTGCCCCATAGCCTGTTTAGCATGCAGTGGGCTCCCACACTCAGCAAAACAGGAAATAAATGGCCACAAACCTTTCAAAAGCATTTACATGCCAACCACCCACCTCCCCTTCAGGGCAAGAGGACCCTAATGGGGAAACACCCCTTGTACTAAGAAGAAGAGCTACTGTTCCCTCTCCATCCCTACCAACCCACCAGGCTCCTGATGCCTCCCAGGTGCCCCTGTTCTGGGCAGACTGGCCCTTGCCAGCACCCAGGGGGGTTTGGTTTGCCAGGCACTGTGCCTGCAGGCAGCTGGCAGCGGGATCTGGAAAGCCTGGGCTGCATGTGAGCCTCCTCCAGAGCCTGGCCTGCCCGAGCCCTCTCTGGGCACCAGCCCTGGTGTTCCTGAGGACTTGCATCACCCCGCTGGAGATGTGGGTGGTCATCAGAACGGGGATGGGGCATGCTGGGGCCCTCGAGCTGGAAAGGCCATGGGTGCCACTGGAAAATGGGGACTGTCCTTCCATTGCTGCTTTTGTAGTAGCAACTGCTGTGCTGAGATAAAAGCTTTTGTTTGCCTTTTCTCTCCTACATTCCTAATCTCCCTCTGTGCTGGTCTCCCCTATAGTCCATCAAGCACTTTTAATCTCTAATTGCATATGACTGATGAGCCTGAACTCCATACACAGCGTTGCCAAGAACCACTTTTTCGGAGCCTGCTTTAGCTCTTTAGGCCAGTCATAACACACTGCAGGACCATTAAGAGTTTATAGTTTGTATACATAACACCCTGGGAGTACCAAAGGGTGGTTTATCCAAACAGAAAAGAATTGAGATGAATGAATGCAGAAATGACTTTTGGCCAGGAAATACTTTAATTTTAATTAGGGGGGAAGGGGGTGAGAGAGGAATGAAGAGGCTTTCTTCTCTCACAAAAGACAAGACTAATGAGTTTACAGCTGCAGGCGCTGACCTTGGAGCATCCCGTATAATGCTAGTGCTGAAATGTTTGGATGTGATGTTAGACCCGATAACCTTGCTTCTAAAAGGAAGAAATAAAGGGAAATGGCTGAATGGGGAGGGATTCATTTCATGGGGATACACAGACATATTTATTTATTTTTCCCCCTCTTGCATTCCCGTTCAACTGCCTTTGGCGACACAGCCGTTCACCCAGCTGCTGAGCTTCATATGGGCCTCATCTCTTCTGCAGGAAAAAGAAGTCTGTTATGGCAATTTTCCCATATTTGGGACTGTCCCTCATCCCAGAGCCCCTCTCACAAGCCCCCACCTCTCTGGAGCCCATGGCTGGAATGAGTGGGGTGCCAGAGCCTGGGGGAACCTCACGCTCAGCAAGCCGTGCGCAAGGGAAGGTGCAGCCAGGGTTTCTGATGCAGTGGCTTGAAAAAGGCTGAAAGCCTGAGACTGTCCTTGTGCAAGGATGTTGTCACCTGCTTCAGCTGGTCACTGCTTTGTGGCACTGGAGCCTGTGCTGGTGCCCACAGCACTGGGCTCACGGCTGTCTCCAGCCCAGGAGGCTCCTGCTCCTGCCCTGGCAGTGGCACGGCTCTGCTGCCTGCTCTGGAGAGCAGCAGGGGCAGAGCCACTGCCACCAGGCTGAGCAGACACCAACTGCCCATGGGGTGTTCCTGGGGCGTGTGCCAGGGCAGCAGGGATGTGTCCCTGGGCCTGCTGGGCTCTCCCTCCTGCCTGGGACATGGCTGCAGGGGCCATCAGGGCTGATCTTGCACCTCCATCCCTTGGCAAAGTCTGTGGCTCGCACATCTTCCAAAAGCTGCAGAGCTGCTGCTCCCACCTCCCTGCCCAGCCTGCTCCTTCTGGGCTGGGGACCTCGGCTGTACTCTCCCTGGAGCTTCCAGGCATCCTGGCATCTCCTTCCTCCCCCAGCCCTTTCCATGGCCCTGTGAACCATCATCTGGCCCTGTGGATCCTCCCATGGGTGCTGCCGTGCTACAGCCAGAGCGATTATTAAACTCTGAGTGTGAAGCTGCTGTGAGCTGCTGTGGCTGTGGAGCCAGCTTGGCCTCCAGGGAATCAACGCCCCCTGCCCTGTGAGCTGGCAGCCAGACGGGCTGGAACAATAGTGCAAGTTAACTGAGCAAAACAACCATTGGTGTTTCCTATTAAAAGTATTTTTATGATGTTGATTATTATTAATATTATATAGGGGCTGTAATTTTCTCCCGACTCACTCCAACATCTCACAAAATAAACAGTTGCTGTATTATCCCCTTGTAAATGAGACCACAGGATTGTAAACTTTAATTTGTTACTTTTGGCTGCTCTCAGGTTTGGCAGACAATTAAACCAATTCATTAGTTCACAGAGGCACATTTTTGGCCATGTCTGGCTGTGTGAAGTCATCCCGTGAACACACTGGAGGCAGGGTGTAGAAAAACCATACTGTGCCTCTGCCACAAGATCTGTCAGTAATGGTCCAAACAGGCCACTGTGGACTTTGCAGACCCTGGTGGGAAAGGGTCTCCTTGCTCCTGTGGCTCTGCTGTGCCCTGGGCACGGGCCATTAGCAGCCCAGTGCCCCTGTGTGCTGGCCAAAGCCTCAATTCTGTATCTGACAGCAAAGTAGCTGCGTCGTGCCTGAGGCTTAACCTTTAAATTCTGCAGAATTGGACAAGTGAAACTCCATAGGACATGGCAGAAAATGCTGAGCTCTTGGAAAGGCTAATCTGGCCGTGCATGATCTCCAGAGCCAGCCCCAGCAGCTGAATTAATTCCTTCAATAGCTGGGCTGCTTTCAATCCCTCCTTTCCCAGCTGCAGACCCATGGTTAACCTGCAGAGCCCCATGACAGCAGAGCACAGCTTTTGGCCTTTTCAGGGCCACCAGTGGTACGTGCTGGGAGATAAGGTGGATTTCTTTTAAATGGAAGCTGTAACATTGTGTTTTATGGTACTACCACCGCCCCTGTCCAGAGTGGCTCAGTGCAAATCACCTCTCAGATGAGTTCCCTTGTTAGACATTTTTCACTCTCTGTAGTTTCTTAGATGTCCATTAACAAACCAAAAATCCTGAACCATCTTAGTTTTGAAAAAAGCCCCATAAAATTAATCCCTTTTTCTTTGTTCCCTCCACAGGAGGAGGCTTTTTTATAGCATTCAAAAAGGAAGGAAAGATTTTTGAATACTGAAACCTAAAAGCTTCCCCAAACTAGTTCCTCACCATTGTGTTTTTCACTTGCCAGCACTTTGAATCTGGATTTGCAGAATTCTTTTGCTTTGCAATTTCCTCTGAGTGATCCCACCACCAGCAGCATGTCTGGGGAACGTCGCTGGGCTCTGGCCCTCCATCAGCTGGAAATGCTGGAGGGAAGGAAGGCTGTGGAAGGAAATGGAGCATTTTTGAAAAGCTGTTCACTTCCTTCAGTGTCTTCACTGGTTTTTCCTTTTCCTGAAATAATAATATTAACAAAAGTGTTTTTGATAAAACAGTGAGCAAACGCTGCAGAAGAGCTAATTATGACTTCGCACATGACGGCAACTCCTCTGGAAAGCAGCTGCAGAAACCTGCCCGCCCACTGAGCCACAGTGGTTTTCTTCCAGGGCTGCTCCTGCTGATGGCGTGTGACCGAGGCCGGTGTGGGTGTGAGCCGGGCCCCATCTCCTTTGGGTGTCAAACCCATCCTCTGCTCCTCAGACTGCTCCGGGGGGAGATGAAGGGCTTCACCCTGCTGCGGGCAGCTGCACCTCGCTGCGTGAATTCCAATCAGGAGCTGCAGGAGGAGGAGGAGGAGGAGGAGGAGGACGAAGCTGGCTGGGTTTCGAGTCAAAAAATAAGCCCTGTATTTTTCTCCTTTCAGCTATTTATCAAGGCTCAGAGCAAAGGGCCTGACACCCGGCCAGCAGAGCCCGGCTGCTGTGATGTGTGTGACACACGAGCCGCCGCGGCGCCGGTAATGAGGGACCTTCTGCTGAACGGCCAATTGAGCAGCCGGAGCCTCCAACAGCTTCATCGCGGAGGGACGGCGGGTGGATCTCTATTTTGACACATCCTCGCTGAATGAGGAAGAGAACAAGCAGAAAATGGTTGATGATAAATGCAGCAATTAGGGAAGCTTAATGGAGCAGAAGGTTTTTTGTGAGAAGACAAAGGAATTGCCGTGCCGACACCTGCAAGGAGGTCCCAGCCGCTGTGCAGGGAGCCTCCAGCTGTGCCGCAGCAGCAGGGGCTGGGATGAGGGGAGCCGACCTTTTTACTTCACACACACATCTCTCAAAGGCTTTGGAAAAATATTTTCCAAGTTAAACTTCAAAACATCATTTGATTTTTCTTTTCTCCATTATGTTCAGAAACGGGAACCTGTAATTTAGGCCTGGTGTAGCCTTCCCCCACTCCTTGCTTTTTATTCAGTTTCACATAATACAGTGCACTACTAGGAAAAGAATTTTCCTGACAAAGTATTGATCTTGGTGCTGTGAAAGAGCCGTGGCCTCAGCAGGGGGATGCCATCTTGCTGGACACAAATGGACAAGAAGAGGATGCCCAGACAATGCTGCTTGCCCACAAGTGATGCCCAGCTTGAGGCTGAGCCCATGACCTGCCCTGCTCTTCCCAAAGCACCTTGTTTCTGAGCTAAGCCTTGAGCTGCCAGCTCCTCAAGATTTGAGCAAAAGTGCTAAATTTGTTTGCTCAAGTGCCAGTTCTCTTTATTTCCTTAGCTGGACTCTCCCCAAAGCCAACTGACTGTGCAAAGGGGAGATCTCTGCAAGGGGTGCTGGCATTGGGGACACACAGGTTTTGGTGCCGAGCAATGCCAGTTTGGTCTCTCACAAGACCATTGCCAAAATCCCCCAACACTGCAACACAACTATTTTCTTAAGACTTTGGCAAAAAGGAATTTCCTGAGGGAGGTAAGGGAAAGGTTTCTTTTTTCTTTTTTGCTTGGCACAAGCCAAGGAAAACACACATCTTGTTTTCCCCTCTGTTGACGGTTTCTCGGCTCCAGCCTGAGCTGCACACCACTGATCTCTACCCCTGCTCTCATTCTGGCACTTGCTGAGCTGCCTGAAGCACAGCTGGTGTGTCTCGCTCTTCCCTAAGCTCTCAGGACACTGCATTCCTGACTAGTTGGCTCCTCATGCTTTCCCTCCTCTGGGCCCAGGCAGTGCTGGTGTTGCAGACCTGACCGTGCAAGCTCAGCCTGCTGCCGAGACCTTGGGTTCCCCTGCATCAACCCTCTGTTTGTCTAACTCCAGGTCACCAACAGCTAACCACATATTTATGGTATCTATATAGGCTGGAAAGGACAATTCCCATATGCTTGTTTTAGGCAATAAAGCTGGCTTTTTAGGGAAGCACTAGATCTTTTTTGTCAAGGAACAGTTAATATTTTTGATAAGTGATCTGAGGATGTGTTACAGCTTTACAGATTGGCTTTTTCCCTCACTCCCTGATACCCTGGTTGTCTATTTTATTGACTCGGCCAAGAGTGACCCCCATTAACTGAAGCTGGTGCACACATCTTCCATGGAGCCCCAATGGGCATGTGGCATTTTGGACAAAAGGTAATATAAGTGCAACCACTGGTCTCTCTCCTTATGGCTTCCCGAGTATCTTTTTAAACACAGGTTGCCTGAGGCAAGCAATGAACCTTCCAAATCCCATCTTCTTCCTCCCACCCACTGTCATTTGTTTGCTAAATTCCACCCTTTTTTGGTGACTGAGGGAAGTCTTTGGGGAGACAGCCAAAAGTAGAATAAAAATGGTGAAAACGGCACAAAATGAAAGCTGAACAGTGGTAGAAATGCATAAAACCCAGGAAGTCCTTCTGTACCAGTTCTTTTAGCAGAAGGCAGCTCAGCTGGGGTGGTTTAAAGGAATAAGGCTGAATTAATTAGTTTCTCTGTTTAGGTAATAATACCATTAATCATGATGAACCATTTTGTGAGAAGGCTGATACTCAACACTGTGTAATTCCACAGGAATCTCACTGTAGTGCAGTATTATTGATGGGTCATCCTCCAAAGGCGTGAGAGCAATGCCTCCTAATACAGTAAATGGCAAACCACTGATTTTCTTTTAATATTCAGACCACCACAACATCAGTCATGATGAATTCTTCTGGCACCAGGGTGGCTGCAATAAGCAATCCTTCAGGAATGCCAGGGGAGCATGGCATTGATTTAATGCTCACTTTTAAAGTCATACACAGACCAAATACCTCCAAAGGGTATGGCCCGTTTTTGCATTTTTTTCTGAAGTTTGCAGTAACAACCTCCTGGCTCACATGTACCTGCATTAGGAACATGCAGCTATGGACTCTAACAGAGGTTAGGGGGGCTCATTTATGCAGGTCTATGCCAGAGATGGTGTCAAACAAGATCCCATGTTGGACACTGGCACCAGGAGAATTACAGTTCCCCAGAGCCAGCATTATGAATCATTATGCCGAGTCCAACACGCTTTTCACATCCACCATGTGTTCTACGTTCCTCCAACTTCAGCTGGGAGAGCAGGTGCTGATTTTTAATGCCTATTTTGTTTTAAGCCTCCTTTCATCAGATTAAGGACCCTGCTATTTTATTTCATTTTATTTTTTCACGCTCAGTAATTCAGTCACACGCAGACTTAAACCCAGAAGCTGTTCCACGCTGCTAAAGCCCCGTTGCCCACAGCTCCAGCAGCCGCGGAGCGCGAGGGGCGTGGGGCACTGCTCCATCCCCCCGCAGACAGCTCAGCCCTGGGAAAGCCTGGGGAAGCAAATGGGAGGTGGAGAGCAGTGCTGGAGGCGATACCTTCCCGTGGTGATGCTGGCAGCAGGGTCCCTCCACACGAGCTGCTGCACACAGGCCGTGCTTCCTTTGCTGTCCTTCTTTCCCCGGCAGGAGATGCCGGGTCAGCCCCGGGAGCGCAGAGCCCGTGGGGTGGAGATGCTGCAGGGCTGGGGACACTGCTCTGCTCTCCTCCCCAGACCCTCAAATCCCGACCTCCAAAGCATGTCACAGGCCGTGTTCCTTCTGCTGGGAAGGATCCACAGGCAGAAGCAAATCCCTGTCCCAGCACCAGCCCCTTCTGCCAGCTGCCTCCTCCCAGCCGTCAATAAACCATTAGCCTGGAGTCAACAGCGCTGGCTACGACACACAAACACTCAACTGCCTTTTTCATCCAAAATCAATGTTGTATTTATCTTCATTGATCTACAAGGAAACTGAATGTTTAAAATTACAGGGGGTGCAGGGGGGAGGACGGGGAGGGGCCCATCCCGNCAAGAGTTACAGAGCCAAGAAAATAGTAGCGGATGGCTGAATTAACTAGAGAGAAAAAGCCCAGGATATATAAAACATGGACACTGAAAAATAAAATAAGGGAAGGGGGGATGGTACAGCAAGTAAAACATGGCAAAATTTACATATGGATGAAAAGTAAAATCGGAAATAAAAAATAAATCATGCCAAAAAGCAGTTCAAGGCAGAACCACACTGAAACAAACATTTGCTTATGGTCTTCATGTACTATAGATAATATATCAGAATTTCTTTTTTTTTTTTAATCAACCATTAGACTTTTTTTTTTTTGCACTCCTAAAATTCTACTTTGTCTTGTATACAGATTCCAATAAGAACACTGCACAATTAGCACAAGGGGTCCACGGAAAATTGTCCTTGCTTGCCAGCGATCCTGCCCACAACACAAAAAAAGAGAAAAAAAAAAGGAAAAAAAAAATAAGGAAAGGGTCTGCCGCATGGTACTGTGCCAGTTCCATCTGCTTTTGCCAGCTTGAAAAGTAGGAAACCAAAATTCCCTTCCAGGAGCGTGTGTCTTTCTCTTTCCTTGACGAACTGTCCCTTGTGTTTGTACAAAAAAATTCAGTCTCTCTTTTTTTTTTTTTGTTAAACACAAGCATCCTTCTTCCTGTTCACATGCCATTGCCATTCTGTCTCCAGAGTTGCGAGTTGGTTGTTTTTGGGTTGTTTTTTTTTTTAAATTTTTTTTTTTTAAAACCTTCCTCCCCCCAACATCCACTAAGACCTGCCTCCGAGTTCTTGCATAGTTGAAGTATATATGCCGTACTGAGCTTTCTGAGTGTGAATTTCTGACTGTGACAAGAGTATGAGTTGTAACCATGTTAACAAATAACCAGAGTGGTTCTAGAAACCATTTTTATAAAGTCTACCTATGTTAAGAATTTAATATTGGTGTACATTTATATTAACAGAATATTTACAGTTTGTTTTCTTTTTTTTTTTTGTTTAAAACAAGAAGTCAAAAAAAATTCCTCTTAAATTTCTGCATAATATAATAAGGCAAAAAACAAACAGTTTTGTACATTATTATTATTATTAATATTTTAATATATATCTGTAACTTCGGTTCCAAAGTACCAAGGTAAGTGATCAATTGGCCTCAGAAGGGAACCTCACAGTGGACTGTAAAACTACAGTATTTCCATAAATAATACTTTTAAGAAACCCTGGGTATTTTTTTCTTAAGGATCTGAGGCCTTTAAAATGCAAATTTAACTAAAAACAAAAGCAAAATTTCTTCTTTTTTTAAGTGAATAAAGAGCACAAAATTAAAAAAAATACAAATCCATTAAAAATGTTTCTCACATTTGGGAAAAAATGTACAAACTTGATATTCTTAACTCATTTTTTTTAGCACAGAAACAAAAAACAAAACCAAAAATCAATACCTATATATTAAATTCCCATTCTCAGCAACCTTCTTGTTGGAAAGTCCCCAACCCCGTTATTTATGGAAATGTGCTTAACTTCTACAAATTTTACATTAAAAAAAAAAGTTTACAGCAGTGCATTTTGTAAAAGGTTTGTCGTTTTCTTTTTTTTGTTGTTTTTTTTTTTTTCCTGTTTGTGTTTTTTTTGTTGTTGTTGTTTGCTTGTTTGTTTGCTTGCTTATGTACAGGTGAGTTTAAAATTCAATGTTGGGGACTATCGTGCCTCTACTTCTTTGGGGTTCCTAGAGGGGGAATAGTCCCTGGACTCTGAGTTTGTGAGTGGAGTAGTCCTGCGAGGGGAGGCAGGTCTGGTGCTGCTGGCTGGTACGAGAGGCGGCGGCGCGCTCAGCGCTGCGGTCGGCGGGTTCCTGTTCAAAATCCCGTTGTGCATGGCAGTGGATGGACTCAGTCTGGGGTAATGCATCCCGCTCAAATGAGGCATGAAGGATGGCACGTGTGCCAGGTGGCTTTCGATGGGGGACGAGTGCAAGTGGTGCATTCTGGCACGCTCAAGTTCTTCCCGTAAGTGCAAGCGCTCGCGCTCCTCCACTTGCCGCAACCGCTCCTGCTCTCGGCGGGCTTCCAGAAGGTTCTCGTGGTTGTAGTCGTGTGGCTCCCTGTCTCTGTAGGAACGCTCATGGTCATAAAAGCCAGAGGTGGTAGGAAACCTGTGGATAGGATCTGTCCGGAGCTGGAAGTCCATTCGGCGGTGCAGGTCTAAGCTCCGGTAGGCATCTCGCAACGGGTCCCTCATCGGGTCCCAGGAAAATCCGGGGTGCGGCAGCCTCTCTCTTCCTGACAAAGGGTTCATGCCTATGAGCGGGGTCATCATCCTGCTGCGGTCCAGGACATTCATGTTGTTCATCTGGTGCACGCTGCCCATGGAGATGGGCATGGAGGCAGCCATCGAGTGAGGCAATGATAATCCATGGAGAGTGGGCGGTGGGGGATGCTCCACTGACCGGGAGTGCTGGGAAGGCTCAGACCCAACCACCAGCACATCACTGTCTTCCTTCCTCTCCTCCTTGACTTTGATGTCATTCTTAATCTTCTGGAGGTCGCTGGGAAGCTCTGTCTTTCTCTCCATGTCCTTGCTCATTAGATTAGTAAGCTTCAGGCTCTCACTTAGTGCAGGTTTGCTGTATGGGGATACAGACTGGATTACTGGCTTTGTGTTGTCCTCAGAGGGTCTCTTATCATGGCTTGGAGTTTCCTTCACTGGGGAACGGCTCTCTTTGATCTTGTGTTCAGCTATGGGCGGCTCTCTCAGCCGGTCAGGGTGCTCTCGCTCGGGCTCCTTGGACCTCTCCCTGTCCCCAAGGCTGACCTGCCTGATGGGCTCACTGGAGCTCTGGCTGTTGCTGCGGATGAGATTGCTTATCTGGTGCGTCACTGGCGCTGATGCCGGCGAGGATCTGTTCGAATGCCTGTTTTTATCCATGAGGTCTCTGTAAAAAGACAGAAGGGACATCCTTGGTTATGTGTGAACAGACATGCCTGTGATGTTGGGCATGCACAATGCTGTGCCTAGTTGTGCACTTTGAGATTGCTCAGGAAAGGACATGGAAAGCTCTACAAATATCAGCTGCAGCTGTGGTGCTTGTGCTATTGCATGAGCTGCCTTTACAAACTTTAAAGACAAAAAAAGGTTAAATGTTCACAAATGTAGGACTAAACTGGGGATGTGGCTGGAAGAATACTATATTCACCCTAAGACCATTTCAATGAGAAATGTAGGGAAAGAAGAATTCTAGACAGCTTATTTTTCTTTAAAAAGAGCTTACTGTGTGCTCATGTGTACATCTTGCTGCCAGACAATGACCTTCTCAGCTGTAAAACTTGGGTTCCTTTTCTAAAACACGGATCCAGGCACACAAAACAGAAAACCACAGAAATGTATGCAGGTGCTTCCCAAGTCAGCCTCATTGACTGGAAGCAGCCATAAGGTGAAGCTGATTTTCCTATGGAACTGTAAGACTTTTTGTTGTTGGCAGCTCTTGCAGGTAAGCCAGATGCTTCAGGAGAAACATCCTTGAATCAGCCATGAAACTGAGCAACTGCGCTGTGTTTCAAGAGGACCTGCTGTGATAAACAAGGGGTCTGATGACAACATCCATGGTTTAGAAAGAGAGGCACAAAGGTTTATGTTTCCAATTGCACCTCTGCCTCTGAGAAAGCCAATTAGTCACAGTTAATCCTACCTTTTTAACAGGGGAATAAATAATGCTCACCTTCTAAAAGCACTTTGCTCTGAATGAGAGACACTTTAAATGCAAAATATGATCGTGTGATTGAGAGAACTGCACTATGCAGCTGAGAGGCTCACTTTGCCTAAGTTTTATGTTGTGATTGTTTTTGAGAGCTGTAAGACCTGAGTGCTGAAAGCTGGAGGTGTTTTGGGGAGCTGTGTAAGTATTTATCCCTTATGATTACATTTGCTGACCCAGCTTTCTTCCTCTGTGGTAGTCCTGATTGCTGGTCAAGGATGTGGTTTATTAAAACCATGGCCAAACAGGGATGCTGGGGACACCTTAAGCTAAATTAATAGAATTGTAATAGAGCTGTTAACCCCTGTGTGAACACTCCTGAGAGTAAAGTAACCTTGGTCTGCAAATGAATTCCACTAGAGCCAAGAGGGGATACCTTCCCTACCTGAATGAAATCTGTGCAAGGATGTCAGACAATTTAACATGTAAAGCAAGATTTTCAGCCTATTGCTTCCATATAATCTTGTTCACAGGTACTGCCAGAAGATCTCATTAAAAGCACTCCAGCAAACTATGGACCCCTATCACTAGTCAAGCACACACATCTAAGACATGCAGGCTGTTATTGCCTACAAAGAAGTAGCCTGTTGGAGACAATTGGGCTCTAAAATTCAAAGGGCTTCACAGCTTCAAAATCATATAACTGGGAGCTAATGAAGTAACTATAGCCCAGGTGATACAGGCCTGTCATCGTTAATAAGCGTTTGCCCACAATGCCATTTTTTAAAATCAGTTTTGTTAATGGATTCATGCACACTGCTCCAGATACAGGCATTTGCATTGTTATCTCGTTAATGTCCAGTTAACATTTGAATTCATCAGCATACCTGTACATTAATGACAACTACGACTATCTCCAAAGGACCCATCACAATTTCAGAATACACAGCAATACTAAAGCAGCTGCATTGAAAACAGCCAAGTTTTCAGTGAAAACACAGCAATACACTCAATTCCTCATCTTGGTGCCTTTTGTTAACCGACTAGCAGGGACTGGGTTACTGTATTTCCACAGAAGACAAATCCTAAAAGGTAAAGAGGAATTTTTTTGGTGTTGCTAGTACGTGTGCTTATCTGAGGAAAAGACCCATCAGCTGCTTTAAGGATCAGCAACATTTTAGGGAAAACAGAAAAAATACAGAGGAAAAACAGTCCCAGAAGGAAGTGGTCAGAAGCCCACAGTGCTCACCTCTCTTTGTCTCTGTCATCCTTGCTCAGAGAAAGATCCCTCTTCTCGGGCTCCCGCTCCCGCTCTCTGTCCCTGTCGTGGTTTGTCACCGAGGAGCTCCGCTCCGAATCCGAGGGCTTGGGCCACTGTGGAGGTGTTGGGAAGGACGGCGGGGTCCGGTGGAGTCTATTCCATGGCTCATGGGGGTTATTGAAATTCTGCAGGTTTGGGCCATCTTTGTGAGTAAAAATGTTGTTGTGAGCTAGAATAATGGCAGGGGGAGGAAGAGTTAAAAATAATTCAAAGCAAATCATTATACAGACATTTTTCACAATATTAGTCACAACCAGAAATGTCCTTTTAAGGCTTTTTAATGGTGAGGGGGAGCTACTAGTGAGTAGACACAGATAATTCCAACACTGGGTGTAAGATCCACCAGCTCTTTAAAGGCTGTTGTTGGAGGAAGCTTTATACATTTCAATAACTCAGAGACTACTGAAAATGCCCAGCTTCTCTTCTCCCCCACCCCAGGCAAGGGCTCCAGCACAAAAGCAGTATTTTTCCTCAGCTCCTCTCCCTGGCAGAAACTTTAATTTGTGGGTAGTTATAAGCAATCAGCTGCCTGCAGCTGAGGCTTCAGGGACTTTTTTTGTTGAAGAACCCAGACTATTTGGTGGTATGTATGTGCGTGTATAAACACAGAGCTTGGCTGCAGGCTTTTCAGAACAGTCACTCGATTTTCCTCCATCCATCTTCAGCTGATTCCTGTTGCACCATGAGATGCACAAGCATGCTCTCTTATGTGCTCCCTTATGTGTGGCTCTCAAGCATGTTTTGCCTACAGGTAACATGTTTTTGAAGCAGAATTATTTTACACAGGTAATTTAAACTTCAGCCAACAGTTACAGAGGATGTCTACACGAATTAGAAGAAGTATCAATAGCTGCTCCACTGTGCATCTTCACTGGTGGAGGGTGTTACTTTAGGTGCCCAGAGGGTTCCAGAGCTCCGTGGGGTTATGCAGCTCCAGTGTCTCTGAGCACACAAGGTAGCAACCCTCAGCAGTGAGGAGGCACAGAGCACAGCTACTGATCTCTGTGACATGCAGAAAAGCTCCCACCGCAGAGACCTGGAAATCTTAGGTGCAGTGTTTTCAGATAGGAGAATGGAGGTTAGGAATTAAACTTCTTTAAAAACTACCACCAGCTGCTGTAAATATTAGCATGTGGCTTTTCTGGAAGGGATGTTTGTCTGCAGTAACCCAGCCAGTACTTACTCAGAGCATGACTGCCTAATCCTCCAAAGGCATTGCTGCCTAAGTTCCCAAGGCCGCTGAAGGTGCTTGACCTGCTAAATGGATCTGGAAAGGCAAACAGGGATTTAGCAGGCATTTAGCCAAGAATGTTGGAGAATGAAACGCACCCCTCCCCTTCTTAACGGTTTGAATCCAAGTAGGATTAGGCCAGACTTTAAGCTGATCCTTCTCATTGCAAGGTTCTTTGCACAGAAAATTCCCATCATGTTAAAATGGAGAAGGGATTCAGTGCTCACTCTGCAAACAGGTGCTGTAATAAACTTTTGTATGCGAGTCAGAAGTGAGTTAGAAATTAAGGTCTAATAGCTGAAATTAGGGTGGCTGCTGAGCTATAACTCTCTTTCCTTATCAGTACTAATAGTAGAAACATTGCAATTGCCTTGAAAGAAGAATCTCAGCAGGCCCCTAGGCCAGCATTGAGGAGATGACTGTCTTGTTTCTGCACTTTTTTTCCAGTAAAGGCATCCATCACCAGAAGAGGTTCCTCTCTGAGAGCACATAGCCTGTCTCAGGTTTCCACACTCCAGAGACAGCTATGGAACAAATCCTAACAGTGTACTTGTTTTCTTTCCTACTGGTCATCTCTAAAAAACTCCTCCTCCTGCCCACTGGCTTTTTGACTGTCCCCTTCAAGCCCTTAACCTGCCATGTTACAGGAGGTAATGCTGCTCTCCTCTTCCTCCCAGATATCACATTTAAAATATCAAGGCAAATGGCACAAATAGCTTGTCTCTTAAAGCAAACAGCTATTTGCTTATTTACTTATTTAAAACAGATGTTCTTGCCCTTCCTCTTTGATCTTAAGTGGCTGAGTGACTTGGTAGAGATAGTTAATTTTGACAGAATGTTCAGGAACTGATGTAAATCTGGGTATTTGCAAGAGAAAAAAAAGTCTACTAGGTCATGTGGCATGCCACATTTACTGATTGGATGAATGTTACTAAAACATTAATCAACAGAGCTTGAACTTTAATTGGCAATGAGCTGCTTGTGAGCTTCTAAAATGAGGAAATTTGACAAAATCAGGCTCTACTTACTGCCAATTAGGAAACTGAAAGTCTGGCAAAATGTGCAGAACATCTACTTGCCTGGAATTGTTCCCTGAACTCTTAAAGAACCTAGTCAAGACCTTTCATAGGTGGAAAATGGTACAGGAGGAGCCCATTTTAAGCTGAGGCTTGTCTGAGGTATCTTTGCATAAATTTCTCCCATTTCTTCAGGCACATTCAGGAGCACAGAACTCTACAGATCACATTTTGGCTCTGGTGCAATGTTCCAGCAGTGACAGATGTGACAGCTTTGCACTGCCCTCTCCTCTGGGGGACAGTGAGGGCATGTGCTAGGAGCTGGCAGGGATGAGAAGCTGGCCAGCTTCTGGATCCTCAGGCAGTTGAAGCCTTTCCCTCCCCTAGTGCTACAGTGCAGGACCACACTGAGAGCCAGGAAGGGGGCAGAGTACAGAGGTGAAGGCAGGGTTACTTACACTTACCTGCCAAGTGGTTCGTAGGCAGGAAACTGCTGTGGTGAGGTGAGGGACCAAAAGGGGTGGTGGCTGGATGTGTTGCACCTGTGAGAACAAGGTCCCTTTTTAGTTCAGGGGTAAGTGACTCCTTGTACACACAGAGTTCCTGGCCATCACGTTCAAGAGCTGGATGCAAAGGCCACATTTAAACAACAAAGGCAGGGGAAGACCCCAAACCTCGGCTGTGTGAGCAATATGGATCTCCCTGAGAGCCCAACTGAGGAGCCTAACAGGGCACCAGGAGGCAGGAGGAGACCTTGCACTGAGAGCTGCTGCCCATCTGGAGTAACAAGGAAGCCAAGCTCTTTGACATTTTCAGTCATTACTCCATGTTTACATGAAAAAGGGCCAGCCCAGGTTATGGGCCCAGCCAGAAGGTGACTGATTAGTCTGTATGAAACACCAGTTAATGACAGGCACACAGGGAACATCCATCATGCTTCTCCCATGAGAGCTCCAGCTACACTCTCACTTCTGTCTCTGCATCCACAGGCTCCCCCCTGGTATTTTTTCCCTTTCCTAGACACTGCTCATTGCCACGGTGCCACGCTTCCTCATGGAAAGAACCCCACTGCTGAGCATGCTGGATTACATGAGGCTGAGGAGATGGGAAGGAAGGGGGGGAAACAAGCAGGTCTGCTCTCTATTTCAAGGTGGACCAGGCTCATGCAGAAAACTGCTCTCCTTTCAGAGCAGAAAATGAGAGATTTTCTTCCTTTGCAGGCAGGCACATGTGAATCTGAATGGGCTCACAACCCCATTGTGAAAAGCACTGGTGTCACATGTCACTGGGGTACTCGGTCAGCCCCTGACCTGGCCTTTCTTGGAGACAGAGCCCAAATTCTGATGGTTGCTGTGAAACACACTCACGTGTCCAGAACATGAGCAAGCTGTGAAACCCGAGAGGAGACAGAGCTCTGTGTCCCTCACCAGCTTGGGCACCTCAAACCTAAGCAGCCAGAAAATGAGCTGAAGAAACTTAAGAGACACCACGGCAACGAGACCTATCCTGTACCTCTCTATAAACATTCTGACTGCTCCAATGCTTCAAGACAGATGGAGACTGTCATCTTCCTAATCCTTTAAGATTTCAGAAGGTGTATAATGGATGGGAGATTTCTTCAAAGGAGATGGCTTACAAACTCCACTACATGGGCTGATAATAAAAAATCCTCTGGAGAAAGCCAGGAGCAGCACTGCAGGCTGTCAGAGTTATTAAATAGCCCGTCTGCCAGGCAGCCCAGCATCCCTCCTGGAGACAGGTGGCCCTAAGATAACTTATGTCTCCCCCAGTAACCAGGCAATGCAGCAGAACCAATGATTCACATCAACTGCACACGTGCTCAGTAAGGTGAAAAGAATGCCTCAGATATTCCAGAGTAAAAGCTTTATTCCTCCATGTATTCCAGCTGCAGTGTTTGCTCACGTTGACAGCACTCTTCACCTGGATTTACTGTGTGATGGCTCTTGTGATTAATATACCCACAGACAAGTTGTTGTAAGGTTGTGTCTCTCTACTGAAAGTTTTCTATTAGTTTGCCTTCTTTAATGTTTTTATTTCATACTATTTTCCCTCTTGCTTTTACGAATGAAAAGCAAGCCATGCTTGCATCTTTTAAGAGAAAAAACTCCAGATACCAACTGGATTGGTGCTTTTCTGCCTGTTAGGGTAACTGTCCAGAACAGCCTTCAGTAGCAAAACCAGACATGAAACAAGATTCTTGTAATGACAACACAGGCCAGTGATAAGGAAACATCTGCCACAGGAAAACAGCCAGAGGTTTGTAAATAAGCAGTGCTTATGCATCCAAGTAGATGCAATAAGTATCTTGGCCTTGTACTATCAAAACACCTTTATAGAGACCAAAATACAGGGTAGCAACCTACATTGTAAAGCTGGTAGGCTATACTGATTACATGTGCTAGAAATGTACATTTTATGCTTAATAATTTCCATCCACAGATAGAGCAGAAAGACAGACTGAAGCACTGGTGGAGTTCCTGAAGCACCTGCATTTAAAATTCAATTCTCACAGAAATTTCAGCTTGATTCTCATCTGTTACTTTTCTGTCATTTTTGGGATTGAGTTCAAAACAGTTCTAAAATCATTAATTTCAACAGGGTTGAACCAAGGCTGAATATGACCATGTCTGCACTGAGTTAAGGTGATTGTGCAATATTGCATCATAAAACCAGAGTAACAGTAGGGAAGAAAATTACATTATTTGCCAATTAATTACATACATAAAGAGCTAAGTTACATCTCATCAATTGATGCAGCTCATTCAGAATGCAGACTTTGGCATCTCAAACACAGAGAGAAAATGTGAAGAAGTTGAGAAGAAAGTTAAATTTGAGAATAAAAACAACATTAAGCATTTGGTAGACAGATGTCCACATGAATCCACGCTGGCCTCCTAGACCAGAATGGGAGAGCTGCAGCCTCCCATGGTCAGAGCCATTGAGAACAGCACAGTGAAGGTTACTGTCCTTTGGTAATTGTGTAATTGTAATTACTTCTCCAACAGATTGGAAAACAATTGATCAGTGTAAACTGTATTTAATTCTTTGGGGCTTTTTGTAAATTCAATATATCATTTCAAGCTTTGGACTTTGCTGAACTTTGTAACACACGGGTATTTTCTATTTAAAAAAAACACCACTTGACAAATACACCTTCTGTGATATTTTCAATGCTGTTATTGAAGTTTTCCTTTTACAAAACACCCTTGTTTTCAGAAAACAAACATAAACTTGGTGAGTGGAGGAGCTGAGAAGACTAACATAGCAAATACAAAAGCAAGAAAGAGACTGGGGTCACTTCCAATCCTGTGCAATGGAAACATTTTCAAGTGTTTTGTCAAAATTGCTTTTAAAAAATCACTCGATAGCCTATTAATCAGGCACATAAGAACCAGCTGCACACACAGGACTGTGGGCCAGCTGCTGCAGCTCAGTGATGTGCAGAGGACCCTGCACTGGAGGTGGTGGCAGAGCCCTGGTCACAGCAGTGTCTCTGCACCTCTTGAATCTCATACATATATGCCTCTGTTTTTGAGGCATATGTAACTGTAAAGTCATGCATACACTGATTGTTGTTTGTTTTTTTTTAAATCAAAATGAATGATCTTCCCTTACCTGTGGTAGAAAACAGAGGCCTGGCAAGATCTTGTGGATAATGGAAGCCTGGAAACACTCCAGGGGCGGGAGGTCTGCTGAACAGGTCAAGTTTACCACCTATCTCTAGCTTGTGGGGATCCAGCTGCATTTGCTGTCAAATGATATAAAACCAATCTCATTACACACTTCCTTTTCTATGGGAAAACAAGAGAGGGAGTTAAGGCTCCCTGTCCTTAGCCCTGCCAGGGAGCGTTAGCGGGAGTGACAGCAGCGTCCCCGCTCACGCAGCGCAGTCGTGGCCGGGCTCTGCCAGGCTCTGCAGGGCCACCCCACCCTGCAGCCTCTCAGCTGCCTGCCCCATGTCAGGCTGAGGTCTGCAGGGAGCACTCAGCCTGCAGCACAGGCTGCAGCAGGAACACGACACACAGGGTGCACAGCACCCCAGGAGCAGCCGGCGCTCTCAGCCTGACAAAAAATACTCTGCAGGCACAAAGCTGCTGACAGAGCTGTTCTGCCTCTCCAGTTTGAGAGAGACGTGCCCACACGATGCCCTTCCTGTAGCCAGGACAGCTCAGTGTGCAGGCAAGGGGCAAAGGATGAAGGAAGCTATGAGGCTCCTCCAGAGACTGTTTTTATCCTTGCCCTGTAGAAGTGAGCATGGCCAGAACTGCACCTTAGTCATAGAAGCCTATGTATAGCTTAAAGATCATGTATTTGCTTATAAAAATATATGGACACACACCCCTTTCAGAGGCACCTACTTAAGCAGAGAATAGCCTTCATTAATGGGGCAAAAAAACTACTGCAGGAGCTATGAAAAAAAAAATCTACACGAGTCCCTTTATCAGCTATTTTACCTGCCATAGGGAGCCTAAAGCCTGCAACAGCACCCCAGGGGTACCTACATCCTGTTACCTCTCGAGTGTTAAACCCCCTCCCTCTGCCCACCATCACAGCAGCACAGGAAGCCCCAGAACCTTGAACACTGATGTTATCAATCTACTCTGCTGCTCTCTGCTCTGCAATGTTCTTCACTGCATCGGCCATTTCATTACCTCCTCCACAGGAGGTACTAATGCAGAAGGGAAGCAACATTAAATGTGCATGCTTCGTAAAAAAAAAAAGATTGACTTGGGGAAATTACTCTGCCCCTCACACTTTCTTCCCCTCTTTCTGGCTGTACACCCTTCCACCCAGCTTCTCTGCCCTTAGATAAACTTTACAGTTGCTACAATAAATGTTAAAGGAGTGTAAGTATTAGTTAATCAATACAGGCAAGCTTGAGAATCACCACAGTAACTGCTTCCTGCCCATTATTCACTCAAATACAATCTGTAAGCTAAAAGACTTGGCTTTGTTCCAGAAACCATCTGAATTACCTTTATCTTTTGCTGGTGATGGTAGATCTGCCAGGCGATCTGTACATGAACCGCACACCACTTCCCGGGTTTCTGCAGTGGAAAGCACAAGAATTTAGATTAATTTATACGTTAGCAATCTACATCAGATAGAACATTTCATTTCCCTTACTGTCAACCAGGCAGCTAAGCAATGAGAAAGGCTGATTACTAGAACAGCACAATGGGTGATCAACATTTTCTGCTGTACTGCAGCAGATGATGTTTAAATTAAGAAGGAAACAGGAAGAATGTGGGATATCTTCCCCATCTCATGGACATCTGAGATCCTCCCTTGTTCTTTCCCACTTGCACTCCCCCCTTCCCAAATTGAAATGAATGGCAGCAAAGAACAGTATGCCATGCTTAAGAGAAAGCAACTAATGGTTGGGAGTTCTGTTTCTGAAAAGAGCCCTGTTCACTCACCCCTGCTGCACTGCAGGCTAAGTCATGCGTGGTTATTATGGCTACTGGCTTTTGGGGAGGGAAAGGGTAGGGACAAACAATCCCCAGGATGAGCAGTGCCACAGCTGAACAAGTTCCTGTTTTCAGCTGAGCTATGGTACTCACTGTTCCACTGTTCATGTGGAACATCAGCACATTGACCTAAGCCACCATGAATCTGTTCACTGGTGTCTGCCCATGCTCACAGCCATTTATTTCTGTGACCCTCATTTCATACTGTGAACTATTAATGCACATAAATGGAAGCAAAATAAGGCCGGGATTCAACCTAAATGTTATTAATCAGAAGTGGCAGAGAGCTAACTGACATTTTGCTTTGAGTAAAGGATGAGCATGAGATTTTCTACTGGACACGTTATATTTCAAAAGCACATGCACAATATTCCAAGTGTCTGTGTATAAATATGTATATAAAATCCCCCACAAACCTTACTTACTCTTACTGGAGGCCTATAAGGGTCTGACACCTATGGAAAAAGCAGAAATAAAACAATCAGTCTTTCTAAAACTAGCCAATATACAGAAAGGTGGGGAACTTCCTTCCTCTGAACAAGTGAAAGCATTTAGAAAGCAACGTTCCAGAGAAGTCCCCTGTGACACGGGAAACCTAAAAGGCTTAAAGAAGGCTTAAAACTTCTCTTTCATTCCTTGAACCAAACTCAGCAGAATTTTATGATAAACAAAGCAGCTTCATGCCAGCAACTGAACAGTGCCAGTGCTTTTTCTGAACCTTGTAATTATTCTGAAATGGAGCGCATAAAAGTACTCTCCAAGCAATACTTAGAGGAAAGACACTGAAGGGGTTTCCTGCCCCATTTTCCTCTGACTTTTGAAAGAAGCCAATACATCCCTTTGAACTCACGACTGGTGGAGATTGCTGTCTCACCAGAAAAAGACAACTTCTCTCCTCACTGCATGTTCCCAGTCCAGAAGGCCAATTTGCTCACCAGCCTGCTCTTCTTTCCTTATCAGCAATCACTGTGTTTACTGTAAACCCAGATAAGCTGAAAAGAAGTTTATGTATTGTTGCCTACCCCTGGAGTCTTCTGCAGCAGCGTATGGTGGACTGTGCCTGGTCTACCTGCTACATCAATAGGGTTTGAAGTCTGAAAGACAAGAAGAGAGCGTGAATAATACTGTATCACACCAGTGGTACATTTAACATCTCTATCTGATGTTAACAGGATTAATTAGTCCATGTTTGCACTGCGCTTTGAACACGCATATTGCTACATTAGTGCTAAATGTTATCTCTTACTGACAGCCAACAGCATTTAACCACCATGTCATTTATTATTATTGAGCAGCAGTAACAGTATTCCAGCAACACCCCTAAGCCCCGCTGAGATCACACCCTGCTGTGCTGTGCAAGTGCATGGGAAGAGACAGTCCCTGCCCCTCAAGCTTATTCTTTAGACAAAACAGGCAGGAGGCAGAAGAGAGAACAAGAGAGGTGGCCTGACTCCCTCCATTTTCCAGGCAGCAACCAGCACAGCAGTCAGGAACAGATTAACTTGAGCATCCCAGTCCCATATTCCACACACTGGCCCATGGCCCTTCTCTGATGGGGGCCAGGTAACACAATGCCTGAACCAGCAACAGACCATCTATTTACTTGGACAAGGCAAAAATGAGAAACCTTAGAAGGTGCTTGTGGGTCTTCTATAGCTTTGCATTGTTTACCCCATCATTTTCCAGCAAGAATTAAACACCTCATTGAACGAATCCCTGTTCCTCCTCCTCCAGATCCCACCTGTTGTCCTGTCCTAGATGATCCCCAAGAACTCGTTCATCTCCTCACTCTGGCATTCATCCATCTCCCACTCCCAGAGCAACTGCACCTGGTGCCTGCCTCTGCACAGCTGAGTGCAGAGGGGTTAAACCTCATTCCCCAAGAGGTTTTTTCACTCATGTTTTAGGTCAAATTATAGCAGATTTCAGACAGCACAAGGCATGGGTATAATCCTGGGTGTAGAAGGGAAGGTAGGTTTTAGTTTGTCTAAGGCTACATAACTTCCAGACTCATTGAAAAGTGAATTCTCGTGTGTGTGTAGGTAAGTCAATGCACTCCCCAGGCAGATCACAGCTCTCAGGGCCTCTCTGACAGCTGAGGTAGATATAAGGTGGCAAATAAGTTACAGCTTTCATACAGGCAAGAGCTTAAAGATCACAACATGTTAATAGCATGGTGTCATCCTGTCCCTTTGTCCCCTGGAGAAAGACATGAATTCTTCCTCCAGCAAAGTAAACTGAATACTTCTGACCTTTTCAAGTTCTTAGCTTGTGAGAAATGGCCTTTGGGAAACTCACTGAGAAATTTACCGTCAGCCTGGATTTATGTGCAGTGGTCTCACATGCACAGCTGTAGGCAGATGACATGGGAAGGAGAAAAACAAAACCAAGATCTCTGCTTTGGAAAGCAAGAAGTGCAGGAGTCAGAGTGCTAAAGCCAAATCATCAGGTCTGTAGTGATTATGCAGGCTTTAGTCAAACAGCTTGGGAGGGAGAGACCATGGAAGAACAATGCAGTAAGGATGACTGGAGTGGCTTTGCCTAGAGTTCAGCTCTGCCTCCTCTGGGAAACTGGAAAGTAATGTGCCAAAGCAGCAGATCCATTTTTCAACCAATCCCTCTTTTTTTCAGATGTTAGATTGTATGTAAATACTGCACTGTGCAAAGATCAAATGATGTCAGTGATTAACCACAGCACCAGAGTGTGACCTTGCACTGCTTAAACTCAAGCTAGCAAATGCTGGATGTATCTAAAATGAATTAAAAGGTAGTTATAACGGCACTAGGAACTGCTTCAAAATGTTAAGGGTCTGTGCTCACTTCTTCTTTCTCACTATGTAACTGCTCTTTGTCCTAATGGTATTTTACAGTGAAGATGGAAAGTAGAAGAATGTGCCATTGGTGAGGCAGCAGCTCCTCATGAACAGGAAGGAGCCTTATGGCAAAACAGCCCTGGCTGCATGTGAGAAAAATTTGTCTAGTTCCATCTTATTCCTGCAGCTCCCTTTCTTGGAAAATCAAGTTCACACCCTGAACTTGAGGGTCTGTAGGGACTCCCTGTATCTCTTGCAAGAGTAACAACAATTAACACTGGCAAACTCCATCAAGGGATGGCCATGTTCTGTCCTTCTTGTTCTCTCTGCTTCCATGAACTGCTCCTTCTCTAGGCCTGCAGCAACCACATACAAAACTGCCTCTGAACAAAGCCATTTTAGAGACTTTGGTGTTTGTAATATATCCCTAAAACAAAATAATGTCAAGGATTCAATGGGCACTGAGGAAATCCTCTGGTTTCCATGAAAAGCATTAAGTTAAGGAGGAAGGTTGTAAAAGGCCTTACTTGCAGCAGTTGCTAATTACTGACTTCCACTGACACCAGTGAGACTGCTGAGGGAAGCAAATCCCTCAGACCTGCCTGGTGTGGATATGGAAATCACCTTCCAAATGCAAACAGGAATGGCCTGGCTACAGTGCTGCTCCTTCAAACCTTCTTACACAGAGTTCTATGGAAATGCAGTTCAAGATAAGAAATCTCTAAAGTCACAGCATGTAAGGAAGCTGAACATGTCACCTTACAAATGGAGTATGTGCTCCATTTTCAAACAATTCCTATATAGATACAATCCATTTTTTTTTTTTTGGAGAGATTTAACAGTTTTGGTACATTTAAAAATAGTTAATAAAAAGAACATGTCTGGGAGGAAAAAAAAAAGCAGTGCACACCACAGACTTTGCCAAAAAATGGGGGTTATGATGGCAACATTTCCAAATGCCAATCAGTGCTAGTTTTAATGACATGTTACAGCTGCAGTGCACCTTTCAAACACATTATCTCAAAGAAGCTTGCAGGCATTAATCAACCCTTATAAAACCCACTGCAAGATAACTTTATAGATGAGGAAGCTGAGGAACAGAAGGTTTAAGCAACTTGCCCAAGGTCAGACAGTGTTGGAGCTGGGAATAAAAATTGAGCTCCTTCAAATTGCTCTACCCATTTCCAGCAGTCTCTCCCTATTGTTCCCACACTTGTGCAGTCAAATTCTCATTGTTTTTTCTGGGAATAAACACAGTTTATCTTTTGCAATCTCAGACCATTAGATTTATAAATGATTTGGGACTCATTGGTCTATTATGAGCTGTAAATATTTCAATCAAAATAATGCACTTCACTGTATGCTTCTCTTCCAGTTTCAGCAGACCTCCCAAGTGAACCACTACATCATTTCCAAGGAAGGATCTGCAGTGCCAAGAGAAAATTTCTGCTGAAGTGTTGGCTGCTTTGTGCAGAGGATGCTTACAGTCCTGTGGGGTGATCCTTTCCAACCCTGTGCTGCACTTCTGCTATTCAAATCATGTGCTGCAAAATTACCAGAGACAAGACTCTGAACACAGTTTCTCTCCCAGCAAAAGAACAAAGCCTTCAGAAGAAGAAGTTTGTACCTTCGGTTGAAATGCTCCCTGAAGTGACCCAAAGGGACCTGAATGTGGAAGCATGGGTGGCATTCCAGGCATTGCTGGAGGATAGGTTGGAAAGAACTACAAAAGAAAAAGAGATGCTTATGTCACAGGATGACTTGAACAATAATGGAGGTAGGTGCCAAGCCTGGCACATACAAAAATAGTACTGTGCTGAACAAGTGCCACAGTGAAAATACATGATAAATTTGCTTTCAAAATATTTAAGAGCAAAGCCAAAATTTGAAAAATGCACTAATCTGATAAATTTTCTAGATAGTGCTGAATGAGTGTGCCTTTAAAAACTGTGGACTATTGCAGGAAGCACAGAGCATAATTTGGGGTTTATGTTCACTTTCCATTAACTTTCCATTTTTCTGCTGTTGCAAACAAATCGATCCTATTTTGAAATGTGACCTGCTTTAATTTTTAAAGCAAAAGGAACCACAAGATGCTGCACTGCACTCTAACCACAGGCAACATGCACACCACCTTGTAGTTGTGTAGTGAAATTTTGCTTAGGCCTCTCCTGAGCACACACAGCAGTTTTACAAGTCCCAAAACATGTAGTTTTTTGTGCTTTGGAGCAGTGGGGAGCACCAGGAAGAAACCACCAGTCTGACTTACTCCTGTGACCTGAGCAAAACCTTGTGAAAGAGCCATGCACTCCGGGCTGCTGCACTGGGAGAAGCACCAGCTGCAAAGGTACTGCAGTGACCACTGATTGAGCAATTCCTGCGCATTCCCTGCCATCCCAGGCACAGCCATACAGAGCCGCAGCAGCAAAAATGCAGGAGACAGAGAATTTAAAAAAATAAAATAAAAAAAAAAGCCCAAAGAAAACTTGGTACCTTAAAAACATAAAAAAATCAAGGCGGAAAAATAGCTTTAGAAATGAATGGACCAAAACACTACTCATCAATTGAAAACAAGCAAAAGAAGAGCAAGCAGAACCATTAACAAAGAAACCAGCGAGGAAGGTGAGCACTCACGTTGGAATGTCGAAAGTAAGGGTTGTCTAATTTGGGAGCGTACTTGTCAAACTGGAAAGAAAAGAGAAAAAAAAAAAGGAAACAGGTGAGTTTGGTTTTGGCAGTAGCAGACACATCAGGATTTCAACACAGACAAATAATCATGGCCCGTGAGTAAGCGTTTAACAGAGCAGAACTGACTGGTTATTCCATACTCGGTCACCAGGGAGAGGACTGACTTCCCCAGGATAACAGAGAGGAGCCCCCAGGCCAGGCTGGGCACTGCCAGGACTCACTGCAGAGCCCTGTCTCAGGCACTGCAATGAACAGGCTCTTGCTCAGGGAAGAGAGCAGTTCTGATACTGCAGCACAGTGAAACACAGGAAAGTTCAGCTCCAGGTCCACATCTGGGATCTGCCCCTGGATTGCTGAACTAATCACAGACTAGCAGGTAAGAAACATTTTCCATTAGACCCCAACATCTACTGTGGGGCAGCCTATACCAATTCCCAGTTTCCTGGGTTCCTGTAAGCACCAAAATTCTCTGGGAAAGGGCTGAATTACTTTAGACATACAAATCTCAATATATTCGCCCTCCCCTGTAAACAGGAGAGTTCCCCAGAGAAAAGGTGACTGCAAACTTCTTCCATTCCAGCATGGGGTTTTAACACCTCCATGTGTGTAGTCTGTGCCCTCTTTGTCCTGTACCATCTCGGAAACAAACCCAAAGCACACACACATTGCATTTCTGAACAGTATGTACATTCTGCTGGGGAGGAGGGAATGGGGAAGAAGGCAGGGAAGGGAGCTGTAGGACCCCAGGAAAAGCTGCTTATTTGGCAAGTCAGCTGCTGTTTCACACTCCTCTATGTGCAGGAGAGTAGATTTGTAATTTCATTAATTACAGTTATTACTGGAGCCATGTCCCCTCCAGTGTAAATACCGTAAATTACCAAACACATGCAGCTGTAATTTCAACACTCTTCTCTGGTGTTAGGATTAGCAGACCTGATCTAGTGGAATATAAGAAGATGTGAGTGAAATATAACAAAAGAGCCTTGCAAGTTGTTTTTGGTCTGAAGGCTGACATCAATGGGCACGAGTGGGAGGAGAGGGAGCTGTTCACAAGCTTGGGTATCACAGCTCTTAAATAACACAGGAGACTTCTGAGAAAAGATTTAGGATTGTTTTACACAGACCAAGCAAAGAAGGGAAGGTGTTTACACACAAGTACACTGAGCAAACACCTGGGGCTGGATTTTGGGTGGACGATTTTAATTGTCTTGCTGCTAATCAGATTACAACCCAAGAATGTCATTGAGCAGTCTGCAGTGGGAAAGAAAAGTAGGAAACACTATGCTCCTTGAGTCCTTGGTAGTTCTTCCCAAAGACTGCTTTTGCTAACCTTACACAGGGTTGTTTCTGCATTTTGGACACAGTGTGAAACTGAGAGGGGGGAAAAAGCTCAATCTTGTGCTTTCAATCTCACAAAGTAATTGCCAGAAATGGGGAGAGAGTGCGTTTTAAAGTACTGACAAAATCCATTTGTAGCAGATCCCTAACAATTTTGTAACAGCTGCAGCAAAGTCCCATTGTGTTACAAGCAAATTCAATGACCAAATGCTTATTACACAGCCAGGAGGATCTCTCCCAGCAGAACCAGCCACACACAAATTAGTGCTTGTTGATGTAATCAAGTAATAAAATGCCTCAATCAATACAGATCAGGCATTAGGAGGAAGAGGGACAGAACCAGTATCAGATGAGATGCTGCACTGTGGTGAGAGCTCTGGGTAAGCCAGCACGGTCTGCCCTGCACCCAGCAGCTGTGGAGAGACAATGTTTGGGGCTGGAAGCCACCCATCCTGCGGCATCCTGGTTGGTGTCATCTTTTGATGTGTCAAGGCAGCTGGCTCTGGGAAAGGGGGAATAGAAATACACAGCAGGACACACAAAAAGGAAACTAAAGGGACTCTGGACTTGTCTCATGGGTGCTGTATCTGCTCATGGGTAGCAGCACGGGGGACCCGGAGGCTCGGTGTGGGGGCTCTGGGTGGAAAGGGGTCCCTTTGGGAGTGCTGGCCTCCAGGTGGGAAGGGCAAGGACAGCACACCTGGCTGAAATGAAGAGGGCTGGGTTTTGTTTGACAAGAGTGGGTTAGGCTTTTTGACCAGAGATGCTCTACTTATCCTCACATTTTGGGCTGGGGTACGCACCATGGGAGGTGCAGAGGGCGGCATGAGCGGCGTCTGGGGCAAGCTGGATGGAAAAGGAGTGAATGTGTGCTGGTGGGTGTGTTGGTGCTGATGCGTGTGTTGGTGCTGGTGAAACTCCGCTCTCAGCAGCGGCACCGGGCCAAGTGAGGCAGCGGCCCGGTCCGAACTCTGAACCAAAAACCGGTTGTTCAGCTCTTGCCTGAGCAGTTCGTGATCTAGAGGAGAGAGAGAGAGAAAAAAAAAAGACACAGAGGCCCGTGGGCCTGTGAGTACCACAAAGACGGAGGAGAAAGAGTCAATATTCACCTGGCATTCCCTGTTTCTGCAGGTCATGCTGTGGTGGTTTTCTACGTGAGGACTCATTGGTGGAGGTAAGAGAGATGCCTGTGACAAAGTACCAATCAGAATCCCCGAATGAGGCTGGCAATACATGATTGGTTGGTTGAATGATATCAACAGGCTGGTATCTAAAGACAAGAGAGAACACCATGAGTCATCACAGCAGAAAACATCATCGGGGCTCGCACTCCGCCCGGCCCGCCCGCCGCCCGCGCCCGCCCGGCCCTGTCCTCCCGGCACCTGCTGCACAGAGCTGTGTCTGGGAGCATGCCCCAGAGAGCCAGCCTCACCCCTGGGGTCACACCTCAGAGATCCAGCCTCACCTCTGGGGAACACCTCAGAGATCCAGCCTCACCTCTGGGGTCACACCTCAGAGATCCAGCCTCACCTCTGGGTCATACCTCAGAGATCCAGCCTCACCTCTGGGGTCACACCTCAGAGATCCAGCCTCACCTCTGGGTCATACCTCAGAGATCCAGCCTCACCTCTGGGGTCACACCTCAGAGATCCAGCCTCACCTCTGGGTCATACCTCAGAGATCCAGCCTCACCTCTGGGGTCACACCTCAGAGATCCAGCCTCACCTCTGGGTCATACCTCAGAGATCCAGCCTCACCTCTGGGGTCACACCTCAGAGATCCAGCCTCACCTCTGGGTCATACCTCAGAGATCCAGCCTCACCTCTGGGGTCACACCTCAGAGATCCAGCCTCACCTCTGGGTCATACCTCAGAGATCCAGCCTCACCTCTGGGGTCACACCTCAGAGATCCAGCCTCACCTCTGGGTCATACCTCAGAGATCCAGCCTCACCTCTGGGGTCACACCTCAGAGATCCAGCCTCACCTCTGGGTCATACCTCAGAGATCCAGCCTCACCTCTGGGGTCACACCTCAGAGATCCAGCCTCACCTCTGGGTCATACCTCAGAGATCCAGCCTCACCTCTGGGGTCACACCTCAGAGATCCAGCCTCACCTCTGGGTCATACCTCAGAGATCCAGCCTCACCTCTGGGGTCACACCTCAGAGATCCAGCCTCACCTCTGGGTCATACCTCAGAGATCCAGCCTCACCTCTGGGGTCACACCTCAGAGATCCAGCCTCACCCCTGGGGTCACACCTCAGAGATCCAGCCTCACCTCTGGGGACACCTCCCAGGCTCACGGGAGCTGCAGCAGCGAGGTGCTGGGGAGCTCTCTGGAGGCCAACAGCTCACTTTGAAACGAGCAGTACTGACCTTCATCCTCTGGGTGTGTGACAGTCAGAGGAAAACCCACACACACACTGAAAACTGATGTGTGCTAAGCTCTGACATACAGGTAATTGACAGGTAAAATTTTGGTAATATCTGCAGTGCAAGGAGATAACCGTGGGTTTGGGTGGCTGGAAACTGCCTGCTCAGACATCCATCCCTGTGCCATCCCCTGCTTCTCAGCCCCAGGACATGCACACAGTCAACAGAAACATCTAGCCTATAAATCAAGGCCTTCTTTGCAGTAAGTTTCTTTTTTTTTGAGATCTTAAATAGCAAGCAGGCTTTTCTCCTCTGTGAAAATACAGAGGAGGAATCAGTGGGGAGGGGACAAACACTGAAGTGGCTCAAGATCTCATCAAGGTTGCAATGACTGCTGAAACAAAATGTTCCACCATATGACGTGGCCTCTTCTCAGCATCTTCCTCTGGAATAACAACTTGCATTGAATGGGAATGTGGTTCAGAGCAGGGAAGACATCAGTGCTTTAGAAATGATGTCACTGAAGACAATAAGGACCAATGTCCACTTCTCCAAAATGTCTGTTGGTGTAACAATTAAATCTGTGGCTTTGCTTAAGAACTTCAAACAGGGATTAGCATCCAACATGTTATATATTTTTTAAGCGAAGACCAACCTGTGTTCCCAGCTGTGGATGACACACACCCAGTCCTGACTGATCTACTTGCTTCTGAATTTACATGAATCCACTTCTTTCACTGTAACAACCCCTTTAAGCTACAGCTCTGAATATAAAGGGGCAAAAGAACACCTGCACTTTAAAGTTTTATTTCATGTTCTGCAGGGATTTCTTTCACTTCAGTTTTTTACAGTAACATTAGAAATGTCTAAATCAATCACTTTCTGAAGTGACATGGTTAAGATCTTTAAAAACAGGCACTCTGATGGGGAACTTCAAGGTCTCTACTATCACTTAGAAACCTACAATTGAAAGTCACATTTGAAAGCCAATTTTGGGTGCCTAAGTAATTTGCTTTTCAGTAATAAATGTACTGCTAAGAGCAGGTACTGTGTACTGCTACAATCCATATAATAATTAATACAAAAGCAGAAAGTATATATACTTGTGATACTGAAGCCTAAGGCACTGGAGCAAAAGAGTCTATAATGGGTTCTCCTTGGATTGAGCAAATAAGAAAAAAAAACTATAGGCTGAAAGCACTTAGGTCCAAAACCTAACCTCTTTAGAGAATATGAGCAAGATTTCACGTGTGCGTGTGTTTACGCTTTTAAATCTGGCATGACTCAAAGAAACTGAATCCTTCTGTTAGCATCAAGATAATCCACTTTTCTGGAGGGAGAGATAAAAGCAAGTTGGCAGTTGTAAGTGCTCTGATATCCAATTTCTTTAAGAGACTGGAAGTCAGACTGATAGATTTGCAGCTGGCTCCAGCCCATAGCCCTCTACCACAACTTTGGCCTCCGTCAGGAAAAGAAAAGGCCTGGAGATGTTTGGAGAAGCTTGGCACTTGGAGGAGGGGCTGCTTCATAGTAAGGATGGAATTGCAAAGGAATAGCCCAGCTCTGTGAGGGGCTCTGAGCAATGCCTGGATCAGAACTAAGTTCTTGTACCTGCCAGTGATGTTAGGTCCAGTCACACAGGGACACAAGCAGGAGCAGGGTGCTGAGCAGCCCTTGGGATCTGCCAACACCGTCCCGCATGCACACGTGAGCTGGGCATGGCACTAAAAGGTCACTCTTGCTCATGGTGCCCTCACCTTCAGGAGAGGAGAGACACAGACCACTATTTCCTCTGTGTATCCCACATCAGGGCAGCCCTTGAGCAGACAGTAGAAGCCCTTGCTCCTAAGTTACTTGTATTAGCTTTAGGTTTTAAAAGGAAAAAATGCCACCAGAAGTGCATTCTTGTCTCACTCTTCAGGGCTGCTCAGCAATATTGTTTGCTTTTAAGGAAGTTTTATGTGAATGACAACAGAAGCTCCTGGCTCTGCAGCACTCTGTATTGATTTTATGATGTGCCATTTTGTAGGCATTTCATAGAGTGCAGACAAGAGGCATTTCACTGTCTGCAGGGTTAGACACCCAGACCTTTCCCTCCACTAACTTCGGCTTCTTCTACTTAAATTGCAGGAGAAATCCTTTTAGTAGGAGCAAGACTGTTACTGTTTCCTGGCAAGCTGCTGAATGTGAATAGGTCACTTGATCTTGCATCTCCTGAAGTTAATGGTGAAAACATACTTGCTTTCAGTGACTGCAATATCATGCTTTTACTGAGCACTCTGCTATTTCCTTTTGCTAGGCTTTCAAAGCCTCCATCACAGTAGTCCTTCGCCTTAAACAGAGGAAGCAATGAATAGGTCTCCCACAGTGCTGCCAACATCTTCCCAGCCATGTGGTTGAAATTCTAGATGGTGCCAGGGCCCGTGACAGCCGCCAGCTCTGGCCTATGTGGTCCTGTCTCTGGCAGGGAACCCACAGCACTATCATCGTTCTCAGAGCTCACTTTGGACCAATTCGGTTTGTTTTTTATTTCACTTAAAGAAGCAGTAATAAATAATGAGACATTATTTAGCTCCTGGAAGCAAAAAAGGGGGATGGAAGACCATCAGATTTTTCCACAGCAAATCTGTCATTTCCTTATTCCTTTAACTGACTTCATAGGAAACAGAGAGTGAGTTTTTTTGCAAAATGCTTGTCCTGTTTAATCCCTGCTGAGTTAGTTGTGGATTCAAATGCTAGATCAAAAGGAGGCCCCAGCAAGTGAAGTTGCTGGGAAGTCTCCAGCTGCCAGGGTCTCTTCCAGGGACAGCTGTAGGCTAATGGATAAGCTATAAACAGGGCATTTAGGGCAGAAGTGACAATAGAATGGGGGCCAGGGTGAACAAAGGAAACTTTTCAAAAGGATGCAAAGATAGTGAGAGTAGAACAGCAGAGCTTGTCAGCTGAGCTGTCTGTGACTCAGACTGAAAGGCCACGGAGCCATGGGCACGGAGCAGTTGTGCTGCTGCAGGCAGAGGATCCTGCTCTGCCAGCAGGATGTGCTGCTGGTTGAAAGATCAGGCAGGGCATTCAGTGATATTCAAGTGCTCAGTTAGAACAACTGTAGAAACAGAATTTTCTCATCAGTTCTAACAGCAGCAGCTTTCTTTGGAGAGGGGAGAGAGAAGGGGAGAACGGCAAACTGCACATCACTTCTCTGTTAATCTAAAAAAAGTCTAATGAGTGTGGAATGCCACACTGGACAACTCGTGCCCTGAACAGGACATTTTTTTTTTTAAGCATTTGCTTTGAAGACTTCCCGTAGGAAGCTACAGTGATGTGTCTACAATCTCTCATCTGGTAAAGCACGTCAAGGTCTCCTACCTGTTTCATGAGCACTGTCACAGTTCCAGCACACACTGAGGGGTCTGTGTCAAGTATTTCACCTGCCCACCAGCCAGCCCCTCTCTCAACACCCTCCAGTGCATGCACGGCCGATTAGCCCTGGAGAAGAAGGGACCTACCCGCAGGGTGCCCTGGTATCACGAGGCTGTTGGTGGGTAACGCTGGTGGAGGTGGCAGCGTGGGTGGGGTGGCGAACATGGCCGGATGGTGCTGGTGTTGGGTCTGCGATCTGAGAGAGAAGTGCGAGGTAGCAAGATTAGAGATGGAGAGGGGCAGAGCTGGGCCGGAGGAATGGTGCGGCGGAATCTGCGGAGACAGGGGCAGGTGCTTCGGGAGGCTGATGCTCGTTGCACTGCTAGCACTGCTGCTCCTGCTGCAGAGACAGAGATGCAGGGAGGGGGGAGAGACAGACACAGAAAGAGTGTTACAATACAGGACTGAAACGGTGCACAAAATACCCTACCAGAGACAACACAACTATGGAACATTGATCTCCCCAGGCTTATGCTTTTGCTTCTCTTAATGGCAGTGGAGATAGTTAACGACTCTTAATGAACGTCTCCAACAGGGCAGAACAGGCCTCGGGCTCTCTGGAGGGACATTTCCTCCAGTGCTACAATCCTCAGAGCTATCTCTAAGTACTGATGAGGGCCAGAGAGGCAGCTGGATTTTGCACCTTTATGGAGCCTCTGATGACCTTGCAGTGTCCATGTGGATTCTTGTGACCAGAGGGCACAGTGACACCAATTCCTTTATCTGCTGCTCTGGGTGTGCAGAGCTGCACAGCACGAGTGACTGGGACCCCGTTGCATCTGCTGCATATGTGCTGTGCAGCTCAGCTGTAGTCACACAAGCCTGCAAATGCACACCATGTTAATAATTTTTCTCATAGTAATTTGTATTTTACGTCTTCTTCTATTATTATTACTCCATTGCAAGTGATCTAAGTTTCGTGGGCTGAAACACACTATCACTGCAGTTATTAGTTGTGTAATTCCCACAATACTGAATATCTGTTGCAAGCTAAACCTCAGAGAGATCTTGAATAGCTTGAAATATTATTCACCATTTATACTATGGTGGCATTTACAAGCTAAAACCACAACAGAGCTTAAGTATGCAGGATACTGTGAAATACACATTAATGGCAGCTCTCTGTATTCATATTCTGACCTTTGTGCAGTCAAATATTATGCTTTAAATCAATTTTCTCATCTTGTTTAAACTAGTCTAGCTCTTGCTTGGGAGGCAAGGCATGTTTTCTGTACCAGCAAAAAGACTATACAGGTTCCAGTTGACTGACTAAACTCTTTTCTCTAGAAACATTTTATCCATACCATTTTCACCCACCCTCCTTACTGGATGGAGGCAATTTAAACAGCAGAGCTAAGCCTCCTGCAAGATCTGAACGTGTCAGATTGAAGCAGATTTTTCAGCCCACAGGGGAGCCCTGGTCTCCAGGGACATTTTCCAATACAGATCACAGGATATTTGGAGTTAGAAGGGACCCACAAGGATCAGAGTCCAAGACAGATACCTCTATTTTGATGTGGGTGAGCCAAAAAACCTGAGAACCATGAGAATGGAAGTATTTTTTAATATGGAACAAAGGTGTTGCTCAAACTCAAACCACCTTAAATTTCTAAGTCAAGAACTAGCCAGCTCAGACAAAACCATGCAAAATTTTACTTGAAAATGGGCTGAAAGGAACGTGTGCCTTTCTCCAGAAGGTGTGCATTTATCCCCTTGTTTATCACGTTTCAAATGCACTGATCCACCACAGCTGGAAAAACCAGCCTGGAGTCAGCCAATGAAGTCCAATACCCAAAGCCCGGACCATCTTACCCCAGGTGAGTGCTGGCCTTGCCTCCCAGCAATTTCCACCTATTGGAAACAAGCTTTAGCCCTGCAGCAGCCCGAAGGTGATGTGAGCATCCCTTCCTCCTACCTGATATTATTGAGTCCGTTGTGGGCCACCTGGTGATGCACTTGGTAGTTGAGAGGCGGAGGGATGTGGCTCGGAGGCTGGCTCCGAAGGTCAGGGATTAACTGAGGCTGCGACTGCGGCCGGGGCTGAGGCTGCGACTGTGGCCGAGGCTGCGGCTGAGGCGTGAGCCTGGGTGGTGCTGGTGCTGAAATCACTGGCTCCTTCTTCAGCAGGGGGCTTGCTCTGGCACTTGACGTGGGCGCTGAGGAAGTCGAAGTCACGACGGCAGCGACTGGCTGGGGGCTGGGGATGGGCAGGGCGAAGGGCACGTCGGTGCTCAGCTCCCGGCTCCGCTCTAGCCCAGACACCTTTGGGACATTGGCTGCTTTCGCTTCTGGCTTGTCATTCAAGGTGGGACCTTTATGGAGCAACGAGAAAAAGAACAAAGCGCATGCTGAAAGGTTTGTGTCTCTTTCTCGGCTTGGTAGAACATATGCCTGGGAAAAAACAAGTCATGTTTCAGCTCGTGGGAGCGCCGTGGGAGCACTGCTGCTATAAGATGGATGTGTGTTTGAGTCTGCCCTTCCGCTGTCCTTGACTGGCCAGTACTTTCAGCATGTGTGCAAGAGACTTAGCTGTCATTAAATGAATGCATACTTCAGAGAACACACAGCTTTGTGACTTCTTCAGGGGCCCAAGGTTATGTACAATAGGAGTGTGAACATGTCTGCTACAGTATTTCCTGCTCAACTTAAGTTTTATGTTCCTGAAACACAGGCCTCATCATTAAGACACTTCATTTTCTCAATGCCCTTTCAAGGTAATCTACATCAGATTTAGGCTCAACTCCAGCTCCAGTGCACCAGGACCCAAGCATCAATTCTTAATGATAGCCCTACCTGTCTTCTAGGAAGGAGCCTACCTGGGATCTCTGTAGCAAAGGATGGGACAGCTCTGCAGAGAAGCTGTGACACTGCTGTCCCCTGGCCACACACTTGTGTGGAAGAACAGGACAGAGAACTCTGGGAAAATCCAGACAGAAGTTCAGTGGACACCCAAATGTAGTCCTGCTCACCCCAAACAGTGCAAACATCTGTATGCTCAGCATGCTGAAACTATCAGGAATGCTGCAACCTTGCAAAATGCACCTACAGAGAGAATTCCATATGGAATTACTCCTTCTGTGGTGCCAAACCCTGTCATTTTTCATAATTAAGCTAAACAAAGCATCCCAAAGAGTTAAAAGGCTGCAAAGAAAAAAGGGAGGAAAGACGAGATATTTCAGATCAAGCAGTATCCAAAAGGTTGAAGACAACTGAAAAGACCAACATGAAAGCAATTCAACTCCCACTGCTACTCCCTTTTCACCCTAATCTGTGTATCCTTAAGTGCACACATACCCACAATTACAAGAAAAGCTCTTCATGGGCTACACCAAGGTTGTTGGTGTGTTTCACAGGCACACATCCCACCGTGCACACACAGCACCTCTGACTTTTAGGAGAGCCACTTTTGTTACCCACCAACACGTGCCAGGGCTGCTGGCATTTCGCTGCCTTGCAGACACGCAGGAGATGCGACCTACACTCATTAACATGCTCCCAACACCCCCACAAACAAATTCCACCTTTGAAATTCTCCCGTCTCATCAAAGGACCGAGCCAGTTCCTGATGTAGGAGGGTGTGGAAATAACACACAGCACACCCTGTGAGCTAATTCTGGCCGTGCAGAAGCTCTGACCAGCGTTTGGGAGCCAGCCCCTGCGAGGCCAGAGCCCCCAGTGCCACTTCCACAGCCTGAGTGCCACCGTGCTGGCATCAGATGGGAGGAGGACAGCAGTGAATCAGAGCCTGCAGCACACCAGCTCATGTTCTGTACCCAGAATGCCCACGTGGTGATGGCATCTCCTCCCTTGAGATAAAAGGCAGCTTCCCACACTGCTTCTGGCTCTGCTTGCACTCTCACCAATGCACCATCTCCCTCAGCCATCAATCAATCAGCTCATCACTGCATATGTATGAATTCAGAATGCAAGAAGAGGACGAATGGAAACATATGAACTATATTCATCAGCTGAAAATGTCTCGAGGTCTTGGGGCCTCAAACCCACAAGTAACAGGAGCAGAAGCCTTTCCAAACACCAATGTTTGGGCTGGCAGCAAGTACTATCAACACTGTACTTTCCAGCACCTTATATATCTTTACAGGTTTGACACAATGTCTGGAGATCCTAAATTACTCTCTACAATAAATACAAGTCTCTCATTTCAGTGAATTTCTTTATCAAATATGAATTAATGCATCACATGTAACCTGGTTGTGAGATGCAGCTAGACTTGGTTCCAATGCTATTTAGAATTTATTTTTGAAGTAAAATTCTCAATGCTTTTGCGCATCATTATTTTTTATAATATGTTTGTAAATTTTCCTGTTTTTACTGCTACCAGTTGAAAAATTGTCATTGCCTAGTCAAGCCAGGGCTCCCCACACTGCATTTTGGAGCAAGTGTCTTCACAGCTGTAGATTCCACTATTTTTCAGGATCTACCCATTAAAAGCAATTGGGTTTCATTCCTGAGCATAGGTTTCCTCAGAGCCCATTAGCTCTTTGCATCCAACAGGCCTCCTCCTACAGAGTTAAACTTCATATTGTGTAATTATAGGCAATGTAGACTAATGATGTATATTCAAAACACACTGGCACCACGAAAGTTAGTTGAGTAAAAAGTCAATTAGATCCAAAACAAATCAATAAAGTCCCACATTAAAAGCAGCTGTTTGACCAGTTTTATGTGCAACTATTGATTCCCTGTGGCTTCAGCATTAGTTCTCATTTGCAATTTTCTCAAAGCAAAAGCTCAGTCTGCCTTGCTGACTGAATTGACCAGCCAAGCCTGGTTGTGCTAGTTAGTACTAGGGGTACATGACTAATTCCTGCTGCCAACTTCCCTCTCTCAGGATGCAGTGCTGCAATGTTTTCGCGTTTCGTTCTCGACAGCAGTGAAAATATCCACATGCCAGTTTCCCCCTTGCCAGAAAAGCTACAGGCACAAGTGGGAGTATCTTCTCTCCTTTTGCAGCCATGTTGCACAAAAGCAGAAGCACTGAGAAGGGAAAGATATAATGTGAATTCATGGGCAAGAGGGGAAAAACATCTGAGAGGGCAGTCCCCAAGCCTTCTTAGCTACCACACAGGAAGGGGAGAATCCTGGTGTTTGGTGACTTTGTCATTTCTCCTCCTGATGGCTGCAATGCACACATGGAAGTCTCTGAGCTATCTTTCCTGAAATCCCTCATAAAGTTAATCTTAATGATTTTAATGAGGGATGTTGCCCATTCCGATCAGGATCTCAAACGTTGTAGTTTCTCTGCAGGATACTTGAATATTCCTCCTAAGAGAACTACACTCCTGCATGCCCAAACTCTGACCAGGCTGACTGCTGCTCACATATGGAAATATCCCAAGGAAAGCAACCAAATATTCCCTTTTGTGCAAGCTGGATCAGGTTGCATTGAGATCCTTTCAGAAATTTCTGTTCTTGGGCTGCTAATCCAGCCCTCCTGAGCAGATGGACCCATGGAGCTGAGCACAACTGCCCCAACAAAAACACACACCCACCCGACCACACCACAATGTTCTAGAGGCAAAAATGTGTTTATTTTTACCAAGTCCTAGAGTAATTTTCATGCTTAATGATAACAGGCTGAGCCAATTTGCCTAAGACTTGACAGTCAGCTCCAATAATTCAACCTTAATTAAACCTGAACGCATGTCAGTTCAGCTTGTCCCTTCACAGGAAATCTGACATTTGTAATGATTCATGTTCCAGCCATGCTACGGGAAGGCTGGATCACATCTGCCACTCTCTGCCGTGCACAGCACTACCCCTTTTGAGCATGCCAACTTTTGTTTATTTTCTAACCAAACACCTTGGACTTCTTCCATTGAGAGGTTTTCTTAAATGAACCGACAGTGAAACATGTCTTGATCTCATAGGGATGAATGATGACTGAGTGTGAGAGACAGGGAAGAAAAGGTTGAAACTGCTCTAACAAGAAAAAAACCCCAACAACCTGGGATTAGTAATTCTTGTCTCCCTGATCGACTAATTTGTTCATTTGGAGTGTTGCAAAATGTTAACCTCCCTTCATCTTGGGCTACATCCAATTCCAACTTCAACCAGTAAAGAAAACGTAACAATTTTTAAAAGCACAGAGAGCTTTAGCTCCTGCTGGGTAAATCTGTAGAAACCGGAGGTGAAGTTTAAGGGAAACCCCAAAGTCAACAACAGCTTAAATTACTGCATAAAGCATGCTTCAGGAGGAGTTACCCGAGGCTGAGAGACCATCAGCCAAGACCCCATCTGAAAGTTCCCTGAATTCTGGATGTGTGGCTGGAATGATCTGCACTGCCCATCCCCAAGGCTGCAGAGGGTGACACGGCTGCCAGCGTGTAACTACACGGCATTGCAGGCTGAGCACAATACAGAAAGTCCCAGACACAAATTAAACCTTTCTGTTACAGGAATTTGCTTTCAAGCTGATTAAGAGTAGCTCAAGTGCAAGGGATTAAACATGTAAAGGCTGCTTTGAGAACTCCAATAAGCAGTTACTGTGTTATACAAACAGTACTTAGGGCAACAGCAGTTCCAGCCCTGCCTCTTGCTCTTTGCAAGCTGCTGGTTGCTGCTGAAAGGGGACTGTCAACACACGTACAATGTGATTGGAAATAATCTAATCTTGCTTGCACGCCTTTCCTTTGTCTCTTGAAAAAAAGAAAAGTGGAGTCATTCAGACGTCTTTCTGCAGCCTCCCTCTGCAGTCTCCCTTGTTGCATTCAAACAGCAAGGGTGATGGGGTGATGTGAGAAAGAAATTCCTCTCCTACATCCATCAATGACATCTTTACCAATGGCAATTTCCCAAGAAACACAACAACCACCATCTGTAGCCCATCTATCCGCCCTGTACATATCCTTGAAAACAGACACAGGCCAAACTGGCTATGGTGAACCCTGCTCCATATTCCAGCAAGAAACGCTACAAAAGCAGCACCACAGGAATTACACATGGCAAGAAACTGAGAATTTCAGAGCGAGTTGATGAGTCCCAGAGAAGAGTTTTGAAACATCAGCAAGGGGAACGAGTAAAGAAGAGCAGGACTTTCCAGCAGTAGGTCAAAACAAAGAAATAACTAAATGAACATAGTAAACATTCTGTGGGTTTTTTTAAAATTTTATTTCAAATTGAACTTTAAGGCTGCTACGTAACGTATTGTGGATATGGAACATATCACAAGCAGAAGAGAGAATAAAGCATTTTGCTTTGACAACGATAACACTGATGCTGGTAGAGTGCTTACAAGTGAAAATCAATATTTAAGTGCTAATTCTTTATCCCTAGATGGCTTTTGCTTTTATATAAATGGCTTTTTCATTGCATTTTAGGAGAGTAGCACTACTTAAGACTTTAAGCGATTAGGCTGTTTGCAAAGGTAAGGCAAGCAGAGCTACAGCACAGAAGCTCCCCAACAAAGGGAGCACAGAGTTCCTCCACCTATTTTAATGCAAATCAGCTCAAGATAAGACATAAAGACGTGGGACTTGCACATAAAACTACTGTCTGGAAGGGTCCAAGGTTGTGCAACACGATGATTTTTAACATTACTGAGAAGCAAAGGCTAAGTTTCCATCATGACAGCAGTACTACACATTAGGCTGTGTCAAAACAATGTTCTCCTGTGCCATGGGCTCCTCTGAACATCATAGGCTCCCGGTGGATTTTCCACAAAAAATTACAATGTTTTCTCACAGAGAAAAGCAAAGTGAGTGTGAGCACAAGCCCCGTGTGCCGAGGAGCCGGCCTTTGTTCCCAGTGCAGCCCCCACAGCCCATTCCCATGACCAAGTGGGAAGCTCTTCCCAGCCCAGTCTGGATTCGTCCCCTATCACTCAGTTCATTTGTACAGAGCTGTCTGTCAAGTCACATCGCCGGCTGCAATCTGAAACACCCTCCCAACAGCTGCCACTATCAATTACTCTCCCAGGCAGCCCTGACTATCAGGAAGAGAACTGGAGCGAGCACTTGCCAGTTTTAATAAACTGTGTTGCCCAAGTCATTTAACCTGCTAGATTGCTGTATGCTGGGGCTGTAACAAGCCTTCAGCTTTTCAACCTAGAAGAAAGCAACAGTGGCAAAAAGCTGTCAGCTTGGTCCTCAGAATTAACTTCCAAGGGTATCTTCCCCCACCCTCCCTCCCGAAGCGCCCAAGTTTAAAAAGTGAAATATCTCCAAGTCATTTTCATAATGCCAGGACATGGAAAGCAGCTCTCACTGTTGTCATAGAGCAACTCCCAAGAACGAAGGGCTGACGTGCTCCATGATTCCCACGTTAGGGGCACACCTGGGCAGAGTTCCTCTCTCCTGCAACTGCATGGGCACATCCTGTGGGCACTCCCCAGAGCCAGCTCTGGCCAGGTATGGGTCACACCACCCTGGTAATGCTGATGCAACCCAATGGCTTCAGGTTACCCCAACCACCTCAAGGGCTTTGCATCCCCCACTCTCAGTATAATTAGTTTCTCCCTATCCAAAAACTCAAACATGGGAAATTTACTTTGATTCTTCCAGAACCAGTAGGAAAGATTTCTTAGAGAAATACCTATTTAAAATTAAAACATTTCCATCCAAATCAGTGTTTTCAGTCTGTGGCTCACATATATACCAAGGTGTTTGTGAATGTTAATCAATAAGAAAAGGTCTGCCATCACTAGGATTAATTTGAACACGGGAATCTGCTGTCCACCAGAAAGCTTACTGGACTCTACAAATCAAAAAGAAAATTCAAACACACAACAGTGAATGTTTTCCTCAGCCAGCTCTGTAGATCAGAACCTTTGTTGAGAAAGCTTGAAGCACAGAAAGCTTTCACCCCCTCCTGAAGAAACTGAGGAGGAGCAGCAGCAGGAAGATCTGGGGACTTGATGCCTCTTTGCTGCTCTATGGTTCTTTAATGGGATGTTTTATTCCTAGAGATTTAGGAGCTTTCCATGCTCTATCGAGGCATGTTAGCTGTAAGCATGCATGATGACACACCAAAGCTGCAGGAGCTGAATGAAAATGGGTGCCAAACACAAGGATTGGGGCCACAGCATAAAGAAGAAGGATCACCATTCAAATCCCCCCAAAGTAAGTCACACTGCATTTTCCTAGCAATGCTGCTTCTGGCAATATCTCAACGCAAAGCTGGAACTGGATTTGCAGCTAAATCACCTACTGTGGATGCTGGCGTTGTAATGAGATTGAAAGTTTCATACAGGCTTTTTAATCCAGGGCTATAATGCTGGATCAAATGGGTTAAATCTCTCCAGCAATGCTCCTAAGCAGATGCTAAATGCATACAAACCAGTGACGTAGGAGCCACTCTACTTCCCTGGCCAGAAAACATTACCAAAGCTTCTTGTAGTTGTATACTAAAGGTGTGTTTGTCTTGTTCTGTTTTTTAATGCATGATGGCCTCTTCTACACCTAATCTGAGTGACAGACAAGCAACAAGGTAAATAAGTTATTTAGAAAGACACTCCCCCAGTATGAAAGCAAGCAAGCACACATCCTCATCTCCAGCTGTAAGCTTTTCAACAGACAGAACTGTTATAAACCAAGGAATCTTTTGATTTTAATTAGGCAAACAAGGGCAAATAATAAACCATCAACTACCACATTACCAGAGAAAATGTACTACTTTTGCTGTTTGAAATCCATATCGATTCCCATCTAGCCTGCGAGTGAGTTATTAATCACTCCAATTAAATCATGAACACAGGTCTTTACACTGAAATTGAACCCCCACCAATAGATCGATAACTCAAACCTCCAAGAGCAATTACTGCTCAGCATAATAGAGCAGCTTGTAACACAGAGCTCCATGCAGACCACAATTCTCTCTGTCATATCCTTCACAGGCAGTGCAAACAAACTGGGAAAAGAAAGATTTTATAACTATTATTTTCAAAATAAACAGACATCTGCTTAGAGTTACCTAATCTCTCACATCACAGAGGCAGATCTGCCAAGGTCACATTGGAGACATGATTACATTTTTTCACAATTTGTTATTCTAGCAAAGCCCTGATAAGATTGAACTATTGAAGTTCACACTCTGGTTTAATTTCAAGAGGTTAAATGCCAAATCCTTTTCTTATTGCTACAAGGAAGGGATCTGCCAGGCTGCATAATACCCTGTGTGGGCTAAGACAACAATTTTGTTTCATCTGCACAGTCTTATGAAGGTTTTGGTTCTTTTTTTTAAATGACATCAGAGAGCTCCAAACTCCCAAAGAATGATTTAAAGTAAAATCAGAAAGTGAGACTGTTCCGGAGGAGCGTGAATGACCTTTCGGATCTTCCAGCCTGGAGAAGTTAAGTCAACGTCTGGCTGAGAAAGAACACATGCTAACCAAAACCAGAAAAAGGCAAGAAAGAACATTCTGAAACACCAGATCATCTCTGCTGGGAACAGATGATTGCCCTAACCAGCCAAGCATATGCAGGGTCACAGAAATCCCCATCTCTGCCTTGGAAGACAACTGATGCCTGTCCTGATGCAAGGAAAGAACCATCCATGCTCAAGCTCTTGGCTCCCTGTCCTTTCCAGGTGAGATGTGTTTTCCTGAGCATCCTTGCTTCTGACAGGCTGGCCCCTTCCCACAGCCCTGGAGCCCAATCCATCATCCTTCATTAGGAGAGCTATTGGCAGCCAATTAAGTGGTGATGGACCCACACCACAGAGCTAATCAAGATGAGTTCATACCTTACCCTTCAGCCTTGGGCACTGGCTCCTGCCTACCTGCTTCCCCTTGCTGCTGGCATGGAAAAATGGCACCAGATCAGGTGCCACAAGAAAAGCAGCAGGCAGAGAGGCAGTGTTACTGCTGGAGTCTCACCATGGCTTCCCACCACCAGGCAGCTTTTACCTAAGGAAGGCAGGGAGATTACCTGCTCCCCACTGCAGCAGAGGAAGAAAGAGCCCAAAACCCAGTTTTCTTCCTCCCTGAAGGGCAGCAAACAGATCTGTTTGGAATCAGTCTCAGTGAGAGAGACATGAGTGAGGTCCATACCTGATGTCAGAATGCAAAGTTGTGCTGCAAGGTGACAGAGTCTCTGCTAAGCAGGAACCGAGAGGAGAGACCGACCATGCACAAATTAGCAAAATCCCATCCTGTTTATTTGTTATGCCCAGCTCTCACAGCTCAGTAGCTGCTGTCACATTGGTGCTAATATGCTCATAATTTGTGAAAACAACACTTGAGGTCGAGTGCTTGTCAAGTGGGGCCACTGCTTTCCAACCAGCACTCCCCATACCCTGCATTGTCCCACTGCCCTCCCTCTTCATTCCCAGGCACAAGGGGGCCCCTTTCAGGCAGACCCCTCCCAAGGATTCAGTAGCAGCACATTACTACCCTAAACCAACATCTTCAGCTGTTTCCCACTTGCCTCCATTTTACTGGCAGCTGTGAAGTAGCACCTCTTTCCATTAACTTGGTTGAGAATGTAGGGTCAAGATGAAGAGAAAGTGGAAGAATTTTCCTACAAGTTTAAAAGCAATAAGGCATCACTTCTCTTTGTGTGGTCAAAATCCAGCTCCTGAGCTGCTGGGATGGCATCTTAAGAAAAAATTGAGATATTGAAACTAACAGACTGAATATATTCAACAACATTTCCAGTTGCATCATGGATAATTAAAATATTTAAGGGACAAGCTGCAAGTTGTTAATCAGGGAACATTTATTTGAATGGTGTGTGCCCTTTGGATTTGGTCCCTATGGCAACCAAAAATTCACTCCAAAAGGATATGCTGGAAGAAGCATGTCAGGAGCTGCCTCAACATTTTAATTCACAGAGTGAGCAATGAATAACTATAGCTACTGACAGCAGAGCACAGGCAAAAAAAAATGTTTGTAAACAGCATCAGGAAGTTACAGATGGCCTTTTACTTTTTAAGACTGAAAAAGTTCACTCTTCCTTTAAACATGCCCACTATCAAGAAAACTGGACTGTGTTGCACATGAATCATAGTTATTAATACTGATAACAAAAGTTCTAGGACAGAGGAGCTTTCCTTCACTTCAGTTCTCAACCCTTGATTTGGTGTGATACTGTTTCCACTCCTCACATTGGAAGGTGTTGCATCTTCTGAAAAATCTTTTCTGTCCCACCTGGTTCAACAGGAACCACACTTAAGAGAATGCAACAGCATCTGAGGGATGGCTTTGCAGAATGCTCAAAAAGAAAAATGTCAGGGATGATTGGTTTTTCCTTCTAAACAGGAAAGAGTGGCTTGGTATGCAATAAGGGAAAGAAAAGAACACTTCACTGCACTGCAGAAGGCAAACTCCTTCAGCATGATCTCAGTGTGTGAAGTGCAGCTGCAAAGCTCCTTCCAGCTTTCTCCTTTGATGAAGTGTGAATTCTTCAATGGGCAGTAGAAATTCTGGAAATATTTTAGTGTTGGATATGCTGGAGGATAATGTATGATCTGGCATCTAGTAAGACCTAACAGAGGAACACTGTGCTGTGCACTGCAGTGGAATCACACCCTATTAATGAAAAGGGACTCTTGAATCTCTTCTTGTGTGAGGGTTTATGGCTGTGGAAAAAGTCTTGTGAGGGTGGAGGGTGCAAGGCAGCACGGATTGCTGTGATGCCAGCCTGGATGTGCAAAAAGCCTGGAACAGTCATTCAGCACTTGCAAACCCAAACGTGCTCTACACTCCTCTCCCCACTGGCTCCTTGGGGTCCCTTTACATCCACTGCAGTGGCCCTGCAAAGATCATCAAGCACAACAATTTCCACAAGGCTGCTGCATGGAATCTTCTGCAGGTTGTCAAGGCCATGGAAAACCCTTGTGATTCTGACGTGCATGAGACTACTCACTGTAGGGAGGGAAGTCATTCAGGAGAGTATTCACTGCCCTACTGACTGAGGCATTTGGCTTTCTTGGTGCCTGGGGTTTGCAGGAGCCCCAGCAGCACAGAGCTCTGAGCTCTCCCACTTCCCAGGCAGAGCCACAACTCTCAACATCCCCACGTTACCCTCTGAGCTGGAACTGGGCAGGCACTGCCACATCTAACCTCTGTCTTGGGCAACAAACAAGTACAGGCTCAGACTTCTGCAAAGATAATCACAGGAATAGTCTGGTCTGAAACTGCTGCACATTTTCATTTCAATATTGGGTGAAAGAAAAGAGACAAGTAAGTATGTGGGCTTAGCCTGCAGATACTTTTCCGAGACAGTAATTGCTGCATAATTCATATTCTTGTTTTTACATGTTTGCCATGTGTACCAACAATCCCACTGAAATCACTCTTAAGTTTTTCCTTCAAGTCCTCTCCATGTCACAGTTTTTCCAGACTGCACACACACAAACATGCCTGGAGTCCAGCACTAAGCAGCTACTTGGGTTTGGTAAATTCCTGGTATTCCCAGATTCTTCCACATTAGGAGAGGAAAGTGGGGTCTAAGCTAATTCTTGAGAGTTTCCACTCTCCATTAGCACAGCATTCACTCATTATATCTGTATTTCCTTTCAAGCAGTTCTCTGTGAAGCCAGAATTGAGCCTTTGTATCTCTACCCAGAGCCACCCATCAACCCCAGATCCCACAGGCTGGAGGAGTGCTGCCCTCTGCACAAGGCAAGGCTCAGAAATAGAAGGATTTGCAACTGATAGGAAATCTTAGCACAGCAAGAAGCAATTCATAGCTTCTGTACCAAAGAGGCCCACAGGGGAGTGCAGTGATGCAGTTCCTCATCTCAGCCCTTCAGCAATGGTTTGAGGTACTTTTGCTCATTTTTAAACTAACTGGAGATGACATCATAGATCCTTGCAGGGAGGGGAAATGCATTTATTCTAATGGACCTCAAAATGGTTAATCAATTCAACGATTACAAATGAAATGCCTCATCTCTCTAGGGGCAGAATCCAAGGGCTGGTGCCACTGGTTTTGGTTTTGAGGACACAATATGGTTTTGTTTTTGAGGACAACACTCCAAAGTGCCAGTGGTTGGTTTCAGGGAAAACCACCTCCTCCCACATTAACATATTCATTTGCAAAATCTATCACATGTGTTGCGTGCAAACTGGCTGAGAGTTGATTCAGCTCTGACAGCATGAGAGCCTCTAGCCCAAATATCTGAAAGTAATAAAATCCACACCATCCTCCTGATTCCTCACCCTAACACAGAAGTGACCTATATTTGCTTTGCACTGTCAGTGCTCCCAGAAGACAGAAAACAGTAGCACTGGCCCATGCTGGGGTTGTGGACCTCAGAGCAGGGTAATTGTCTCAAGAAAAACACAAGCACCAGGGCTTTTGTTACAGGTTATGCTCATGGCTAATGGCAATAACTGGGGTATCACATTCTACCTTATGGTCACTCCACAAAGAGGAATTAGGCCAGGAGGGACAGAGCACCCATTATTTTATACATAGAGATGGGAAGCAGGAACAAATTATGGAACAATCTCTCACAGACAGCAAGTACTCCTGTGTTTTTAAGAGGGTTCTCCTCAGCCCTTTGTTTTGCAGGCAGGCTGGCTCTGAGCTGGGCTGTTCCCAACGAGCTCTCAGCCTGCCAGAGGCTCAGAGAACCTGCTCTGAATGAGTATGTTTCTTCCCATGAATTTGTTAAAATCAAAGCCAGATTCCCCTTATGCTGGGTGCTGCATGTTTCTGAAAAATCCTGTCCTGTTTTAAGACTGAACACAACCACAAGTGGCAGGAAGGAAGCAAAGATATTCCCCATTATGAAAGGAGGAAGAAGACACCGAGGGAGCAGTCAGCCTCTCCGATGCCACACCACATCTCTGGGGACTAAAGCTTTGCTGCATCCACAAGATAAATCCACCTTCTCCCCCTGTTCCCACAGCAGCAGAGAACATCTCCCCAGTTACCAGTGCTGGATGCCAGTAAAGGTCTCCCTTTTCTTCCTTGTGTAAGGTATTTCCCTCCCCTTCATTTTATAAATTACCAGAACAGACATTTAAATGTTCAAGAATAATCTTAACAGAGTATTCATGCCTTGGGCATTTTCATGCTCTACAAGGAGCGAAACAAAAGGGCCTCATTTAATACCTCCCTACAGCATTCCCTATTCCTGCTCTTCCCTTGTGAATCTCCAAAGGCAAACTCTCAGTGGTTCAAGGCTCCCTACATACCCCATCCCTCCCTTCTCCCTTTTAAAGATGAGCTTCTAAAGCAAATCTTGCTGGCTGACAGGAACAGGTGGTAGAAATCCTTCAAAAGGAGAGAAAAATCGTTTGTAACCAATAAAAGGAGAGGAAAAGTCGGATTCCCCTGGTTTTACTGAGCACCCGTGGGAGTTGCTTGGATGGCAGGCACATCCTGCTGCTCTGTGTGCTCTGTGCCACCCCAGCTGTAGCTGCAGGACAGGCAGGATGAACACTCTCCCTGTCCCTGCACCCTCTGCCTCCCGGGATGCCAGGGAGCAGGGTGGCTCTGCCTGCTTTGTGGGGGATTTCAGAACACTGCATCAGCTCCAGAGCCTGATGGGACAGGCTAAGGGCTGAGCCTGTCTTCTGCCCTGGATTTGAGATCTAGCTTTACAAAACCAGCAAAAGCCTCTATCCTTTTCAAACATATAGAAACCATCCAATGTTTGAACAAAGTTTTGTGCTAGATCAAAAAGCCGGACTTGCAAAACCCTCCTTGGGGCTTTGCTTTTATTCTTTAGCAAAACCCCTCTACAGCAACTTTCTGATCTTCAGCCCTGGAGAGAAACATCACAATACACTGAGGTGAACAATAAAACCTTAATCTCTTGCCTTATACTTGACAGGTAAAGAAGTCTGGCTTGGAAAGGACCCCCAGGACATGGTTGGCAAAGGCTGGGCTCGCTGTGTGGCACTTGGAGACAGCAGCTCTGCTGGAAAGAACTGCAGCCCCGGGACAGCAGCTCGCTCCCCAGCTCCCCTCTCCAGCCCTGCCATCCGCCTTTCTTCTTCCCTTACTGTCAAAACTGATGAAGGGAGAGGTGACAAGCTGGAAAGGCACGGCCAAGACTCCAGAGCGAGCATTCAAAGCACCCCTGCTGTGCTCCAAAGTGCTGTTATGGCTGCTCCCTGTGTGCAGGGAATTGGGATATGGTCTCCAATCCAGCTACAAGCAAAGGAGGCAGAGAAATAGATGTGCTTTCTGCAGAGACCTCAGGTATTGCTTCTTTTCTGTATTTGCTGGCAAGCACAAGGTACAAAAACATCCATGACCAGGAGCAAGTGCTGGAATCCAGGTTTATCTGGATGTGATCTAAGGGATACTTCACTATGATGTGGCCAATGCAGTTGTTTGTTCAAGAGTTAAAAGGAAGGGATATTTCTTCCTATGGAGGAGGATCAGGAAATTAAAGCTGGATTTGACTCAACTCTTCCTCGTTTCTCATATGGGTTTCTCTCCACAAAGAGGGGGTGGCAATGGTTTTGAATGTTCTCCAAATGTGATTTTCCTTTCTTCCACAAGAAATGTATAGAGTAAAAGGTCTGAAGTCCTTGCAGTCTTCTACAGATATGCCACATTTAGAAGCTCTGGGCTTCTCCCCATATCTTTGGTTCTCCATACCAATTTTACCTGTTCACAGCCTGAAGTTATGGCCACCCCACCCCATGCACTGCACATACATTTGGTGAAACTCCATCACTGACCAGCTTTTCAGCAGCCAGCCCCACACCAGTGCCAGTAAGTCTATTTAGTTTGTAAGATACAAAACCCAACACACTCCTTTACAGAGCCTGGAACAGCACTGCAGTATTTACATCCCTTCCAAAGAACCACAGAAACATTTATCACTGTATGGTCACGCTCTACTTGTCACACACCAGCACTGGCATCCTGGAGAGGACTGTACTGAAAACAAGCACCCACCTCAAGTACCTTTGGGGTATTCAGCATGTTGTGGCTGCACTGAATTGGTTTCTGACCAGAAAAGAGAACACTTTCTTCAATCACCCTGTAGAAATGTTTTCCTTATGGGCAAACTTCAGAAATATCCAGCGCCCGATATTGAGGTTGGTTTTTCTAAGAGCTAAGGGTCGTAAAGTAGCCACGTGTTTAAACAAGAGGTCATTATCCACCAGCACCAGGGTTCAGTGCAAGCTTCTAAGCAAGGAGCAATTTGAAAATAGAGCTGTTAAAGCACTAACAGTAATTTAGTGTAATTTAAGTTTCTGTTTTACTGATTTTTCTGGCCAAGATTCATAGTGCTATCAAATTAGCATCTGGTTATCTTGTTGAGGGGAGTGAAGTCAATAGTCTAACAGGCCCATTTTGCTTCTCTTTACTGCTGCAATTGTGTGACTTCATCGATACCAAGATCTGAAGGCAAAGGACACAAGGACAGTGCCCTATGGCAGATGCCAAGCTCCTATTTTGTGTGTGATACAGCACAGTCCAACAGATGAGATTTCAGACACAGCAATCAGAAAAAACTATTTTTGCTGAAGATGCCATAATACCAAAGGCTTAACGCTGAACTTATTAGCTACCACACAATTAGGAAGTGAGATTTTTCAAAGTCATGAAGTCAGCAAGAGATTGAGAGTTTGACCCAAACCTTTAAAAGCTTTGTAGCAGTTCACCTGCACCAAAACCTGGAAGCAGTTCAGGACCAACAACAGCAGCATATAACAACATTTGTTATTTAAGCAAATGTGTTCTCCAAACTCTTTGCAGAGAAATCTGCTTTACCCAGTACCAACCTCCTCAGCCTTTCCAGCTTCAACTACCCAGTGTGGTAAGAAGAGAAGCTCCTCCACACCCTTCCTTCCTCTCCCTCTCCTCCACCTCTGGACAGCACATCATTTTCAGTGTTGGTTTGTGCTGCCCTTGGCGTTCCACACCGCCAGACCGGTCAAACCCACAGATGGAAGGAAAGATGACTTTCCAAGCCCACCTCTGGAAAGACGCAGATGTGGTAGGAAAAGCCCTGCAAGCTCCCCTTGTTCCCTTTGAAACCCGAGGAGAAGAGATGAGCAGCACATTTGAAATTAATTACAGCAAAACCTACTGCATTGTTCTCTCCTCCCCTTCCTTTTTCCCTTAACTCCCCCTGATTGCAGCGCTTTCACTGGAACCTCTGTGTGTATATTTTCCTAAAGCTGCCAGGGCCAAAATGGTACAGCTGAGACATTCACAGAAGTCAAAGAAAGTGCAGGCCCAGGTTAGTGCACAGGGGTACAATAGTTCCTTAAGAGCGAGCGTCTCCCCCGCCGCCGCCCCCCTCCTCCCAAACCTTCCGTCTCTAATGAACCTTTGGTGTCTGTCCACAAAAAACAAACATCAATCAGGCAACAGGCTGTTCCTTTTCCCCTGTTGCTAGTCTGAAATAACAGGCATCCCCCGCTGGGCTGGGAACGCCACTTCCCTCTCCAGCACACATACGGGATAATAAGGGGGAGGCGAAGGAGGGAGGAAAACCCGCTCCGAGGTGCCAGAATACACAGCGAGACGTGCCTTTCAGAGCCAGAGAAAACTTGGGAACACAACAGCTTTTGATTCCTCCTGCCCCACTGGGTACGTTAATTATTTAATAGTTGGCTTGTGAATTGGTGGTGGTGGTAGGAACCGGGGGAAGGGAAATCAGGCTTTTCCCCCCCGCCCCCAGTCTCCTGCTCGTGCTGGCAGAATTGTGTGTGCACACACACTCACACACACGTGTGTGTGAGGCTCTGGGCACGCCTAGCAGCCTCCTCTGCACCCTGTCCTCTCTCCCCACCCACACAAGACCCTCCTTGTTGGCCTGTGACCACAGCGGCCATAGACAGCATGGGACAGCATCTGGATCAAATGATGCTTGGGGCAAAGAAAACCCATCTGCTCTCCCTTTGGAGGCAGATATTTTTCACTTATTATGCTTGGGGGAAGGGTACTTCGAAGTTTATATTGGATTTCGACAGAGTTGGAAATGGAGCTGCAAATCAAACAGAGATCAGCTTATGATTTGCAACCAGGGCTTTCTAGGTGTCTGAAGCAACACTTTGGAAGGAGCGTAGGGAAAAGGAGAATGTAACTACATCTCATTTGGATGGAGAGGACTCACAGATGTTAGGAATATTTTTGATCAACAGCTTTCCTGGCACCGATTGTGGTGGAATCCACAACCTTGACGGCTAGCTGAGTAAGAAAGTGCTGGCAAGCTCCTGACTGCATGCAGGCAATTTGCAATGCTGCCAGTCAATATTTCAGTGAAAACAAAATTGCAGGGATCATATTAAAAGAGACAAAAACAGAAAATAAAACAAAACAAAATCCAGCCTTTCTTTTTAAGAGAAACTCTGACACAAACTGATGGGAAAGTCCCTTCCAAATCAAAATGCAGTCTTTGTTTGTTTAAAATTAACACGCTGTGATGGGAGCCCTGTCGTGAGCACGCAAAGGCAAGTCTGCCAGCAGCAACAGAAGCACACACAGCAAGAAGTGGCTTTACACGGGGACACCTGGGTGGCATGTTTAGTACAGGCCTGCAGGAAATGATGCAGAAAGAGGTTTATAGTTGTGTCCATTTGGTGGAGGAAATGTATGCAGCAGGCAGGGGTCTGAGCCAAAAACCTAGACCCAGTTCTCTTCAATCTTTGGGAGGAGAGAATTGGTGAGAGAAAAGGAGAGAGCTTCTCTGGCAGTGTTTTCAAGCTCTGGCTCTTCATGTAGCCATGCTGGCCTGTTAGTGTGAAGCAATGGTATTACTGTGAGAGGCTGCAAGCAGTGTAGCCCGGGCAGTATCTCTCACTGGACCAGCCTTGAGATGACTGACATGGACTCTCAGGGGCATCTGAACTCCTGGTACAGCTCACAGAGCCATCTGGAGCACCTTCAGAGGTCTCTGAATTACTCCCACTTGCATGGCTGGCAAAAGGGTGCTCTGCTGCTCACAACCACTGAGCCAGGCCCTTTTCTGCCCTGGCCTCAGGACTAAGCTTGGCTGACTGTGCTGCCAGTCAGTGGGGAGTCCCAGATGTCTGCTGAAGGCAACTTTACAGCACATACTGCTAGAATGACATAAAGAGCCCAGAGACTGGCCTGTAACACAAAAATATTTCAGGCCAAGAGGTACATTATGTTCAGAGAACATTTTTGTTGATACAATGAAAGGCATAAAATAATCTGCTCTAGTTTGGTTAATAAATTGATCAGTACAGAATGCAACGAACATATTCCAGTTGTTGGTTGCATGTTTATAGCTCAGTTTCAAAGACTGGTTCAATAACAAAAATAATGACATGTTCATTATTGTATAAACATTCAATGTTCACCCTGTAAATTTCTTCCTCCAGACATTAAGCCTGTATTAAATCAAGTTGTCACTGCAGAGCTTGCACTGTGAGCACCTGTCCTGTGCCCAGAGAAGGCCAGCCATGTACAAAGGCAAGTGGCTGGGGACAGCTCAGCTGTTTGGAAGCCAAATCACACAATACTGAGAAACATTAAAATGTTAGCTGCTTCATCCAGCAAGGCTGGCCCTTTTCTGCCACCCTGCTTTGCACAGAGCTTCCCAGGGAGCAGCTCTGGCTTTGCAAGCCAACACTTGAGGTGGGTTTGCAAACTCTGATTTAAGCTTTGGTGATACTGCCTGGTCCTGCACTTCCCAAGATGTCCCAAGGACGAGGACTCATGGGACTGAAGGGACAAACTCATCTTCCACAGAGCGCTCAGACAGATCTCTCCCAAAACTGGATCGTCAATAAATATGGAAATACAGAACAAACCTAGCATACACCAGCAGCAGATGCAGGTTCAGAGATGTCTGCTTATTACCAAGCCTCACTCCAGCTGAGACTTAAATAGGCTCCTTTATGCACAACGGGAGAGGGAGCGGAATTGAAGGAAACTGGCAATTACACAATTTTATTTCCCTGCTAGCCCGTTCACTGTGCATCAGGTGGCTCTGCACTCACACACCAAAGGCTCCTGTGAGCACTAAGTGAAGCACAAAGCCAGCTTGATGCTCTGCTTTCACTGGGAGGAAGTTTCTGTGTGCTTTTCTGGATGTGGTGCAAAAGCACAGTGGATGTGTTATTTTGCATTATTTTGAAAGTGCTACGAGTGCCTGAGACACAGGGACTTCCAGGCTTCACTGTGTCTCTTTCTGAGAATGCTGCAACCTCTCTTGAACATGATGGTGCTCAGAAACAGATGCCAGGGTCTAAGTTTAACACCACACTAGATTTTAGCTGTATGTCTGATTTATCTGCAATCTTCTTCCTTACCTTATAATACAAACAAACTTCCACTTTCTAAAATGTCCACCCTAACTCCAGCAGGGTTGACTGGCAAAGCAGCTAACACAGTGCTTGATGATGTACTTGGGTGCAATCACACTCTCCCAGCTTTGCCACTCACCTTGCTGACACTTTTTAAGAATGTATCTCCAACAGGGCAAAACGTTAATGTCCACTTCACTGGAGAGAGATGTGGAACTCTGACTATTCCCTTATGGATAAGCCTTTAAGAATTTATTAGTGATGAAACCAGTATGTTTTTTTCAGAAATTTAATAGGGTTCCATAAAATTACTTCAATAACTTTAAAATTTTAATGGTGAACGAGAACCTTTCCAAAGCCTTTTTGAACTGTCCGACAGAATCCCAGAGTGGGGATATAACTTCTGCAATAAATTTTGCAGGATGATTAAAAGATTTTAATTTCCTATTACCTCCAGCAAGTCTCTGCCATCCATTTAAAGCAACTACATGAACTAAAAGCTCTGTAGTCACTTTTCTGTCCCAGCGATTTACAAGAAAATATTTACTGTTTGGGGAAAAAACCCAACAAACTAGAACAAGTATCCTTTTCAGAAACACAGACACGCAAACACCAACGCTCTGCCAAGTCCTGCTCTTATACACTGGTGTAAACCCAAATAAATACAGGGAAGTGAATGGAGTCAGTATGGCTTTACCTGGCTGAACCGAGGCCGGGAGCCGGGGCCGAGTGCCCGGAGCAGCAGAGATGGAAGGAAAGCCTCATGCTGTGAGTCCCCAGGCAGCTCGGCAGCAACATTAACAGGCTCCACAGGGAATGTGTTCAGCCCTTGTTAGCAGGAAGGATGGGCAGTGAAGCACGGAGGTGAGGAAGCAGCGAGCACAGGCGCGCACGGCTCACACGGTTATTAAAGAAGAAAACGGCAGGAACCCCATGGCTGAAAGCAAACCCCAAACCCAGCCTCCCTCCTACCCTCCCACAGGACAGGAACAGAGAGCTCCATCACTCACAGCACTGATTTCAAATGAAGCTAATACAGAAAAATCAAGCCCAAACCAGAAACAGCACGAACTGCTAGAGGCTGATCAGGACAGCAGGGTCCTGTCAGCAGCCCCAGCCCTGCCCTGGGAGGAAGGATTCAGTCTCCAGAGGGGCAGTGAGAGGAGCAGGAGAAGCAGCGACATGCTGACAGCATCCTCTGTTCCTGAAGTCTCTTGCTGGGACTTACAGACCTCGCCAGCACTGCACACAAAAGAGTACCCAGATCCATTTGCAATTAAACAGCACGCCCTGGTCTCATTGATCACTCCCATTGATTGCCCAGAAGGAAACACCAGCTGACCCGGGGTCAGATCCAGCTTCCCCCACCTTGTCAAATCCCTTGTGGATGGCCAGGCTGCCCTGTGTGTGCTGGTGACCTGCACTGTGAGGGGCTGCTGTGTCTGTAGGAGTCTCTGATGGGCTATTCCAGATAAATATATATATATATATATATATATCTCAATATATATATATACTGTCACAGGAACAGAGCTCCGGCTGCAGAGCAGCTCAGAAAGGGGCACTGGAGAGCTGGGAAAACCAGCACAAGCCTGGGCTGAGCAGAGTCTCAGGCTGGGCAGCTGGAGAGAGCAAGGACTCTCCTCTGCAAGGAGCAAGGCTGACAAATCCTGGGGATGTGGAGGGCACAGCTCAGACCCACACCAGACACCTCCCCTCATCCTGCACTGCTCGCCCTCAGAAGAGGGAATCAGGTTTATACCCAGCGTTTAATTTTCTCAGAAACTGAAGCTTTACAAAATCTTCCATGAATAAAACATGTCTCTGAGGTATTTTAAAAGCAGAATTGAGAAGACCCAACAGTTTTGTGGGGGTTGCAACTGCTGCTCTTAACATCACCACCCTACAGCATCCTTCTGTGCTGAAATGCAACCAGGGACCACAGCTGGAGACAGCACTGAGACTTTTCCCATTGGCTTTTGCTACTCGAGAAAAAAGAAAAACAAACTACAAACAAGGAGTAAAAAGATGGTATCTTTCAAATGTCCTTTAAAAGCCTAGGCAATGTAAACTACTACAGGCACTTTGAAGGAATTTCAATCTTTTTCTTCTGATGGTCCTTTTATCTACTTTTACACGAACTGAGAAAAGCTAGAATGTGCCTACTCAATCAATATGAGCTTGTGCTGGCCCGTTCAGGATATATAATATTTTGCTTTTATAGTTTATTTTAAATAAAAAGTATAATTAAAGAAAATAAACCACCCACTTCATAACATTTATACAACGAAGACTTTATTTATTTTATTTACGTTTTGGTGGGCAAGGCACAGCATGCTGTTAGCTTTCTGTGATACTTAACAAAGCCGCATTTGAAATTTAAAATCTTTAAGGAAATTAACAAATTCTGTGGAGGAAGGGCAGTTGAGCAAAGAGACTTCTTACATTACCCTAGATAATTGTGCATATATATGTTTCTGTGAGTCTCTCTCTACTCCAAAAACATATCCATGACTTGGAAGCTTTAAATCAAAAAGCAATTTCAGTCTGTAATTCTCAAATAAATAATTAAACACATTTTATCTCCTACAGTATTGCTTCTATTCATTCTAATCCCACTGACAGGAATGCAGCAACATACCCCACATCCTTAAAGTAACAAAACAAAACACAAGATACCAACCAGAAGGCCTGGAAATGTTTATAATTCAACTTTTCAACTCTCCTGGCTGCAGCCTGGAGCTACAAAGAAAGCTCTATGCGGGCTCAGTGGAAGGGGAGAAGCCTGGAGATGGCTGTGCAAACCATATGGCCACTGGTGCAAGCAGACCCTGCTGGCCTGCACGAGGCAGCTCTCACTCTTGAGAGGCACACAACACTCAGTTTGTGTCAAAGTTAATAAATTATCCACTTTTGCAGCCTGAGTTTTACCCAACTAACCGGACAGCGTGGTTACGGTGAATGGTCTCTTGCTTGTCCATCATAATTTCACAGACAGCTGCTGCAGATAGGGATGGCTGTAGCCTGGACTAATAAATACACACAAAATAGCTAACAGGGGAGACACAGAGTGCATTCCTGTTCCCAAAGAGAAGGCTGAGCTTTCCAGAGCCTAGCCTGCAAAATCAGAAAACTACAATACTAAAAGACTGCACTTACTGCACTATTTTCTGTGTTTAGTTTGGGTTTGAAATGTGGGTAACTGGCTGTGACTTGGGTGATTATCTTGGTAGCCCATGCTTTTTGAAAATCAAAGTCTTCCTTCTCAGACCACTGTATAATTATGTCTATACATATGCAAGAAAGCTAATTCACTCATCCTGGTGGCAAAATCAGATAGAACTTTTCAAAAAGAGGATGCTGGGATGGGCTCACACACTGTATTTATCATTAAACTCAGGGCATCCAGTACTGCCAACCCAAGAAGTGTTTACAGATCACAAACTATCTTTAAAACAAGGTTGAAACCAAAGTATTTGGGCTTCTTTATGACTGCCTGCTGGCTCTGAAGCACAGAAGAATCAAAAGTTCTAGGCTCTTCTCTGTAGTCAGGAAGACTGAAGTCTTGCCTAAATAACAAAATTAAATCTTAGATTTTGGTACAATCCTCTGAGGGCCTGGGTTTCATGAAAAACACAGAGTCTTGTAAGCTTGTGATAAAATCACCAGAGATGCAGCATGGGGAGCAGAGCAGCTGCAGAGCATCCTGAGCACTGTATAAATCACAGCAATATGGTTGCTATCTAAATAAATGCATTACTTATTCTATTTATTATTACAGATGCTGCTGTGGAAATTTTTGCATGCCTGTAATCATGGTGGACTCTTGTCCAAAGGTTCAGCTGTAAATTATCATCCCCCTCAAACTCCCTGGCTGCGCAGGTAATCAAGCACAAGATGGTGACCTCATCAAAATGTAACCAGAACATAGGGATAAAACTGAGATCAAGAGACAGGATGCAGCTCAGGTCCCACTGTGGACCCCACACAAGAAAACTGGGAAAATTTATGACATCTCTCCTGACCTCCATTCATGTAGAACACAGCTAACTGCCCGGCCGGGTGCGGTGAGACTTGTTTGCTCTGTCTGTGCAGACCTTGCAGTGATGGAAAGCTCTCTCTCCTGGCACAGTAAGGTGAAGCCCTGAGGGAGAGGTGGACTTGATGACAGGAGATGCTGTCCCAGCCCAGACAGGGAGTCTCTGACCCTGACAATTGGAGACAGAGCACCGGGGGACAGGACCAAGGCACGCGGGCAGCTCGGCAAGCCCGGGAGACACTGGGCTCCTGACTCCCCTGTCAGTGCTGAGCATCCTCTGAGCTGTGCTGCTGCAAACCTGTGCCAAGCACGGTATTCTGAGCTCAGCTGCATTCAGGTTGTTTTCTGCTTCACTGGGCACTCACAGGTTCCTCCTGGAGAGCTGGCTTGCTGCTCTCCTGTCCTGCCCCTGCCCCCCTTTCCCCTCTCACCCTATCTCACAGTAATAACCATCGGTTTTTAACAGCATGTCCTACACTAGAGGTTTTGTAGTTCCAGCTTTTAAAATGATTTAGTGTGACAGTTTAGTGCTGAATTAAAGAAAAAAAAAAAAGAATAAGAAAAAGGAAGAGAAGAAGCAGAGAGAAAAAGGAGAGACAGTCCCCTTAAGGCAACAACATTATGGAGCAGTGATCTCAGAGGAACAAGGGTTCTTCTCTGGTTCAGATGTGCTTGTCAGAGCTCAGTGTCGTCTCTGAACAAGAAATCTCTCTTGCTGGCCCAAGGCACAGTTTTGTGGTCAAGAGGACAGAAAATAAAGGGAGGGAACTTCAAAGAAGCATAAGCTGCATTAGCCCGCTGGGGCGGGTGGCTGCGGCACATCCCATGGCTGACAATTATGACCTGCATGCCGAGAAAGCTTGCCTCCCTCTTGTCAGAGGGATAAGACACAGGCTGTGAGCTTTAGAGCTTTGAGGATGTGTACAGTTCATGATGAAAGATAGCACTTCAAAGCCCTCTGCCTAGAAACCCAGGGAGAAGTAAGAGCGGAGGGTAAGCAATCTTTTTTCCTGGGGGGTGCATATGCGGGGGAAGGATAAGACTTACTTTCACTGTCATTTATTATTGCCATGAAAATGAAGCCTTGCACTGTTTATGGAATCTCTCATTAAAAGGATCTCTTGATAAATCGCTTGACAAACATTCATTAATTAAGTCTCTCAGCGCACTTGGCTGACAAGCATTAGTCTTCATTTTGCAGGAGGGGGAAATTGAGGCATGGAGCTCAGTGAGCCCCCAGCAGCCAGGGCAGGGCTGGGTCCTGGCCAGCCACTCTGTGCCACCAGACAGATGGATTACACTGCTCCCTCCGTGCCCAGCTTGATTTGGATCCAAAGACAGGAGCAACATACTGTCCTCAACAGACTTCAAAGCTCTTTTTCCTCCCATTGCTGCCCAGTGCCTCCTGGGGCTGCAGGGCAGACTGGGCTGTGCAGGTCTGGCTCCTCCATGGGCATCTCATGCCCCAGGGGCTCCTGGACACCTCTTTCATCTCATAGGCACCTCCTCACCCACAGCCTGCCTGGGGCTATGAATGGAGAAACCCTGGCTGCTGCCCAGGCTCCACTTTTCAATGGAGGTTTTCCTCCCTGGGGCCTCTGACCTATCAAACCAAACAAGAGAAACAGCTCCTTTAAGACATTCATTTTACCCTCACTGCCACATTGGCCCTTGGGGACTCAGCAGATCACCTGGGCTGAGGACACAACACTCAAGTCCAGAAAATACAAACTATCCTACCCCACACTCCTCAAAACATGACCACAGCAGGCAGGAGGAGGTCCTTGCAGTGACTTAGGGGTGACTGTCCCTCTCACTTCCTCAGCCCCACAACTCATCTGCCTTCCTGTCACCCCTCTGCCTCATGCTCCTACCGGGAGACAGAGGGACAGGTTTGGCTTTTGCCTGTGCTTCCCCTGCCTTTTCTGTACTCGCCCTTCAGAAAAAGGAAAGGCTGGCTGGCAGATTTCTGTGAGAAAGGAGCTGCATGAGAGAGCAAACAGACCTTTATTATTTGTTTATTGATTTATTCTACAGGAGGATGTAACACCCGGCCCTCGGCAGCAAATGCCCTTGTAAGGCTGTACTGCAGTGACAAGTTGGCCAAACAAACACTTTTCTGCGTCAGAAAACAAAGACTGTCAGCAGAGCAGATCAGGGCTTCTCTGCTCTTACTTTTAATTATTATTTCCTCACACAGAGGATTTAATCTCTTCTGCTGGAAGCTCAAAGTGCCCCATTCAGCCTATTTCACAGCTGTGACTACTGAGGTCACCCCGGGTCAGGACACCTCTCTCTGCAGCATAATAGTGACTGGTCCCCAAGTGGACATCCACGCCGTGCATCTGCTGCTGCAGATGAGCTGGTGTCAGGAGGAGGAGCACGGCCACCACCGGGGAGGGGGCAAAGGCAAACGTTACCCAGAGAGCCCCAGACAAAAGACGCTGCTCCTCCAGCCTTTTGTGGAGCTCTCAAATGCGGTCAAAGGTTACATTTTACAGCTGTTCCAGCCTCAAATAAGCGTAACCCGCCTATCTTAATACTTAATTGCATTGCTAAGCTGCTGATAAACTAGGACGGCATAAAACAAATACACAGGGCCAAACACATCCCCAGGGAAAGTTTGCGGGAACAGAGGGAGTTGCACCAAACAATGGACTGGGAACACGGGGAGTTGCACCAGACAATGAATCCACTTTATGCGTTTTAGAAGCCTGGTTACCTTCAATAAAAGCTGCAGCATGGATGCTGCACATTTGCTAGCTAATATCTCTCCGAAAAGGCCGCCAGGGTTTACAAAAGAAGGGCACGGTGCAAATGCCCACGGGAGAGGACGAGCGCGTGCCGCACCATGCGTGTGCCCATCAGGAAACTGTGTTGGGCTAATCCCCTCCCCACAGGGCCACCAGGGCTCCAGCCCTGGAGAACACGGCCTTAAATCAACGCTCTTATCTCACAAAAGGAATTTAAGTGCAATGCTTTGAAAGTCACTTTCTCCCGGCCATATGGCATCCCCGAGCCTGGTCGTGTAGGAGCGGCGTTCATTTGCATGTGCAAGAGACAAATCTGGCTCTTGCATTGCGGGAGTGATAACAGGGCGAGGGGTAAAATTTAGCACTGTTTGGGTTTCTGCACAAAATCTTTGCCGAGGCGAATTTCTCTCACCTGTCAAGCCAAGTGCCAAATGCTGAGGTAGCCCCAGGAGAACCTGCCCACGATGGCAGGCCGTGCCATAAGCGAGATACACCAGTACAGGGCCAGGGTAAAAGAGAAGTCTGAGAGAAAACCCATAATCTGAACCCAAAGCTGGCAATGTCTACACCCACATTAAAGCAAACAGGAACAGGCTGAAATTATAGGGATATAAACAGCACTGAACACAAACTTCAAGACAGCAAATTCACAGGCATTCGCACATTTAACTTCCTGATAGGGAGGTATTTTGAAAACTCATGTTGCTGAGCTGCTCCATGATATGAAGGGGTGGGGGATCTTGGGCTTCAGCACAAGGAGGAGCCAACAAAGCTGCTAACGCTTCAACATAAGCCTCTCCAGCAGATCTCTGTGCCAGGCATTATGCAGGATGGCAAGATTTTTGTTTTGCCGAGGCAGTGCCATATGGGCAATCTGGTTTGCCTTATCAGCAAGCCAAGTGAGAGAAGAGAAATGTTCTTCCCCTCCATTTGTTTAAATTTCCCTCTTTCCCCCAGATAAAGCTGCATACTTTTGTAAAAATATCTTCAAATGTAATAACATAATGGGCTTGTCATCGGTTTCCACATTTGGCATTGAAAATCTGCAAAGCTTGGAAAGAAAGAGAATTCCTAATAGTTACTGCTGCTGAAGAGCCCAGCTAAAAACTGGGACTGGATCCAGGTGATGGAGCACACAACCACCAAAATGCCTTTCCATGTCCAGCACCTACTCCTACACAACTGCAAACTGTTCCTTTCTTGGCCCCACTGAAATAATGCAAGAAGGTTATTTCATCACTTCTTGTTGATGGGCCTCATCTCCCCTCTTTGGGGTATTGGCATGCCCCTAACATCCACTACTGCTGTGAACTGATTTTGTTTTGCAGCTCAATGCAAAGGATGCTGCAGACAGCCACGAGCCCTGGCAATTAATTTGGAGCCACACAAAACTCCCTGCATGGCAAAGTGGAGCCATTCCCAGCACAACGCTCTCCACCATGTGCCACAGTTTGCCTTCTCCAAGGCTGTTTCTTTGGCATTTCTGCCCAGTATCCATCTCAGTGAGATTATTCCTGGGAACACACGAAAGCAGAGCAGCCTGGTTTTATGGCTGTGCCGAGCCCTCAGAGGAGGGCTTGGCGTATTTAGAGATCTGTGGCTGTGCCCCCCAAGGGGATGAGGAACGAGGCAGTCTCTTAGCAACACCCAGTGCCTATCACAGGTAACTGTCATTAACAGCAGGAGCGGAGCTGCGCCGTGCTGAGCACCCTCCACCGTGTCCTGGAGAACCAAGATGTACAGGCACAAATGCTCTGAGGGCACTGGCAGGGGAGGGATGTGCAAGCCCATGTCAGGATGACACAGACAGCACTGAAATACTGATTTCTTAAAAAGAAATGAGGATTTGATTGTATTAGAGGGAGAAGCATATCCCCTACAGTAAGGACTGGCTTCTCCTTTGTCAGTAATCCTTCTCTCCAAGACACTTAATATAAATCCTACTGGAAGGGAAGAAGTCCCACCCCACACTGAGACAATGCAGCTCTAAATTTTGACTTAAATCATCACAAGCCTGTAAAGCTGATCTTTATGACAATGTGTGTGGTCAAGCTACAGGCTCTGCCAAAACTGATGTCCTGCTATTCGCACGATACGGATTCACAACCCAAATCTCTTGCTCTAAGATAAGGAAAGCATTTCTGCAGATCACTTACCTTTATTTGCTGCAGGGGAGAACAGCTTCTCAGAGCCTACAGAAGCCTGAAAAAGGAAGAGAAAGAGAGGGTGAATAATCGTGGAGGAGAAATTGGGAAGGCTTGCTCACAAAAACACAGCTCATAAAACAAGTGGGTTATCTGGAGACCTGCAGTTGCGCATTGCACCTGGAGGGTGCAATGTTGTGCCATTAAAGAACGAGCATGCATCCTGAGGAGATGAAAGCCAAGCAAGAGGACTGTCCTGATCTCACCCAACTACATCCTCCTGTCTCGTTTATTTAGGCAGCCATGCAATGCACAGCTATTTTATCCATGATTCCTCGTATAAAAACAAAACCAGTGAAACTGCTATCAAGCTGAAGGAAAAAAAAAAAAAAAAAGAAACCAAAACACATTTCAAAGGCTCTCTCACTGAAAATAAGCTCAATTCTTGCTGAACATGCAAAATGTAATTTGTGTATTGGAAACACAAGTTGCAACTGAACACATCTGTATGAAGGAGGGTGTTGTTCAATATTATGCCAAATGATAGGTACATGCTGCTATGCACTTAGTTGAGTATGAAATAAAACGACTTCCTCTTGGAAGAAGCCCGTATCCTTGCAGACTGGGTTGCACTATGCTGTCTGAACTTCACAGCAGTGTATTTGTGCTCCTCACAGCTCTGGGAAACAGTTAAAGAAATCCAATTAACCTAAACCTTGTAAACAGCTTCATGATAATCAGGGTCACTGGGTTACAGACAAGATGATAACGACAGACAGGGAAAAAAAGTCCATTCATCGTAACTAAAGCTTTTATGAGTTAATTTGATGGCTTCCTTTCCTCCCCCCACTGATATCAAGCAGCCAACCGATTTCAGCATAAGCTTTTCCTCCTCGCTATCTGATAAAATAGCAAGCAGCCTCTCCAGAATCAAAGCTGGTCTGGGAGCAGGAGCACGATCAACATTACTACCATCTACAAGAAAGTATCATCAACGTGTTGGCACTGACTGCTGCATGAATAAAATGGGTGAAGTACAAAGCTGACGAGCAAAAGATACTGAAAGTGAAAAAAGCCTTTTTCCCCTGGCTCTGCTTTAAAAACAATTAATTAATTCAACACATGGCTGAACTAAGTTGATTTTGTTTTTGATTTTATTGATTTTATTCTAAGGTGCCTTGGGAGATTTGCATGATAAAGAGCACTAAAAATTGTATTTCATTGCTATATATTTTGAATGACGACTCAGAAGGAAAAAAACAAATAGTAAAATGCAAGAAGTTCTGCATGAGGTATAGTAAGAAGCAAGAGTGATCCATTAATGTTACTTCTAAGAAAAGTGGCACTGCAAGCACTGAATGTCTTACTTAATGCAAATGTATAAAAAAGAGAGGGAAAACAACATGAAAAATAGGTTGAGGCTGAGACACATAAGAAAAAAATTCTGAATTATGTCCACGACAAAGCTGCACGTGTAGCTGTGGCATGTATGATCATTACACAGCTCAGCAAAAAGATCCTAAAATCTTAGGGAAAATCAGTTACCTGCACGATCCCTTCACTGCATGGATTAAAAAGAGGAAGAACCAGGATTAAACAACGTTTTGCCTAGGCTGGTTTGCAAAGAAAGTGTAACAGTGTCACACAGCAGCAACAACAGTGGTGCATAAAACGTTTGACAGCCAACTCTGAATTTACAACCCATTGTTAGGAGATTTTTCACTTATAATCAACACCAAGTCACCACGGACGCAGAACACATCTGCAGGCTCTGGGAACTCACCCATGCTAACAGCTCACACAAAGCCAGGGCCTACTCTCAAAGCACTCCACAAGCACTCAGACACGTGGCAGGTGGATAAATAAGATTCCCCCATTTTACAGGCAATGAAACTCTGGCGTGGCTCGCACTAAAGCCCCAGCAGTAAATCGGCCGCTGAGCCACAAATCCTAAGTGCCATGTCCAGATGCTGGGGTGTGCAGCCCTGCAGAGGAGCCTGCTTGGGAGAGCCCTTCCTGGGGACCCAGCCACAGCTGCAGGACCTGCTCTGCCACCCCAGCTGGGAGAAGCTTTGTGCTTCCCCTGGTCTGGAGAGCCTGGGCTCACGGCCACCACTTTGTGGCAGGCACCAGCTCGCTCCCTTCTGTGCACCTCGGTACCGCGGGCTCAGTGCTCAGCCAGGGGCTAAAGATCTCAGTGCTACAGGTCCAGACTATATAAAAACAATGTTTAAGGAAGTCAAGCCAGAAAATTCACTTTAAAGACAAAGCAAAACACCCGGATTATTGCTCAGTCTTCTGCTATCAGCATGTGCCACCGCCTTCCACAATCAGAGTCAACATTTACAGAGCAGCGTTTTCAACATCGCAGCTTCAGTTCACAGACACAAACCTTCACACCTAGAGTTTACAGTAACTTTTGCTCTCACTTTTGGTGGTTTCTAGCTCCAGATCTGAGCAGTTTTTGGCACGAGCACCATTCTGAAACAGTGAACGCCTGTGCTATAGGATATTCTGTGAGCTGCTGTAAAGGCAGGAGGGAAGCTGGGGGAGGAAGAGCCTGAATACATCATTCAACCCTATCAGTCACCCTTTAAAGAAAGTGTACAATAAAACCTATGTGTCTGAGGGAGCCCACTAATGAGTGAAAAAATCCAGCAAACCGACACATCTGCTAAAACAAGCCCCCTCCCAAATACTGCTGTTCCAAGCAAATCATTTGCATATGTTTAAGAAGGGATTTAAAAATAATATTAATAAAGTGGAATTCTTCCCTTGTGAACAAAACCAAGCATTTGGAGTCTTTTATGCAGAGTTCAAGCCATCACAGGAAATCACATGTTCTTTGATTGCAAAATGAAACTAAAAATTTCCTCTTTTCCCCCTCTTATTGCCTCCTGCCTGTCTCCATCCAAAGGACCATTTCACAAACCCCTCAAGTTCCTTTTTGTTGCTGCACAAGGCAGAGAGACCTGCCCAGCCTGAAGCTCACAGACAGAAGACACCTCCACCCTTCCTTGTTCACTGGCTGCTCATCTCCCTTGTCCTGGAGCACAGCCCACAGCCACAGAACCCACCACGGGCTTGTGTTCATAAAAATGCTGCTTGCACGGTCCCACCCTCATCCCCAGTAACAACCATGGCACTTGAAGCACATCTGACATCTGTCCCCAGAGCAGCAGTTTCTGAGGTAACCTCATGTTACTGAAACCTCTAAGACCCAGCACCCTTTTGATGACACCAAGCCTTCCAGGTCCCCTTTGTGGCTTATTCAGTGAAGTTACCAATCCTTTGTCACCTTTTGATTTGCTTTCTTTTCTACTCTAGACCTAAAGGGGAAAATGCCTCCACCCAGTTCTGTGACAGCTTGAAACCAGGCTGAATACACTGCAGAGGAAAATAACATTTCTGCCCTTTTCTGCTTTGCAGAGAGCAAGCAGAGGAGTGGTGCTGCAGTGCCTCCCCCTTCCTCCCCTTGAACCCAGCACATATAAACACTGATTCAATTTTCAGCACTAAAAGCTCAGCAAAGGCAGCTTTTTGCTCAAATGTGAGGTGGTAACCACAAAGGATGTAGCACACCCTCTCCTCCGAAGGTGAGCAGTGAGGCATAATGAAGTCCATGCCTCATCCATCCTGGTTCCCACCAACCCAAGCCAGCTGGAAGGTGCAAGAGCTCTTGCAGATTAATATTTTAATGATTATATATAACAGAACAACATCATCTGACAAAGACAGCACTATAAATTATGTCAGGCCTCACAGCAATTACTTCTTTTTGTCCCCTTTATCCGTAGCCTATAAATGGCTAACAGGGAATAGAACTGCTCCTTATCACCAACACCAGAGGCTCTGTGGACCTTCATGCCATCTCCTGGAGCACCAAATGCCAGATCCAAGCCTGATACTCCAGGAGCCTGACAGCAAGACACTGGGAAACTGCTAATAATGCTGCAGTTCTGGTTCACAAGGAACAAGCAAAGTAGTGTTAGGGACCTGGTATGTATGTCATGAACAGGGCAAAAGCCAAGTATTCCCTCCAATGAGTCCAGTACAGCAGGTAGAAGAAGGAGACAGTAAAGCACAGTTTAAATTTTAGATCTGGATGGCTGCCTATCTACTAGACAGCCAAGAGGCAGTCTCAAGAGACTGTTTGCACAATTATTGAACTTAGCGAGCACTAAAAAGCTCACAAGAAAACCATTCTCTGGGAGATTTCCAAACTAGAAGTGCTGGATATGCTTTGAGAAAGTTTTAGCATAAAGCACAGACACTACCTAAAAGTTTTGGATCAATTTTCATTCTTTCCTTTGATCTGTCTCCCTTGCTTTTACCAACCACTCCAATGCCACTTGATCACTTGTCCAGCAGAGAATTTCAGCACGTCAGTATTGCTTTACTACTTTGCAGTTCACTCTGCAAGTCATTCATACCAGACCCCTCATCCAGTAATATGAGAACAATAACTAAAACAGGAAGGTATTGTTTGGGTTGTGATTCTTCTGTAGGAAATGGAAATGTATGCATATGGAAAGGTGCAAGAGAAGCCTAGAAATAGCACACATGCACACAAAACCCCAAAGTAAAAATCCCCCTTAAGACCAACAAAGTACTCTACACATTTCAGGATATAGAAGCAGCCCATGGGTAACACTGCCTGCATTGTGAGGTGATGTTTCAAGGTAGCCTACAGTCTTTCCAAAATGTGCATTATTTTTGGAGAGAAACCACAGCTCAGTTAGAAAGACAAAAGGAAAGTTAGACCTGCAATTCAGTAATTTTTGTGAACCTTCTAGGAATATTCAGCTTTGTGGTACACAGCTGGCTGGGACACAGCACAGCCCAGCTGTGTGAGGGATTAAGCAAGAGGGAACAGGACTTCTACAAATCCACACTGTGATTATCTTCCCACAGAATTTATAGACTGAGCTTTCAAGAGGGCTCAGCACTCAGCAGCTGCCTTTGGGGCATCAGCCTGACTGGAGCTACCGGGTATGGAGCGTTTCCAAAAATCCATTTAGAAACCTGAATGGTGACCAGGTTGTTCTGAAAAATCTGGTTACAGCTGATAGTTGGGATCATTTATGAAATTCTGTCTGTTGACCTCCAGTGCATGAAGAACTAACAATAAATAATATTTTGGAAGCAAGAATGAATCTCCACCTTTCTAGCAATCCTAAAGACACAGTAGGACCTTCAGTTACACCATAAAACATCACAGTGAAACATGCAGCACAAACACTCAAAACCAGCAACTACTAATTTATATGGCAATGCCATAAATGCCACAGATACTTCTAGTTCAATTACAATTCAAGGCCATCTCTGAGAGGTAGTGATGGGTCTTCATATCTTTCATGAGTTTACTCTACAGAATGCTCACTAGAAACAAAATGTTTCTTGGACTGTATTTCCATACATCAAAACACTTGCTTAGGTTCCCACCTAAATTCATTTAGCACACACATATTCAGTACTGCTCTGCTCCTGGAAGGGACTGTCACCATGCACTCGCCTCTTTGTCACTTTTTCTTCCAAGAATGCTCAGAATGTTTCTCTCAGCAGTTTATATAACCATGACTGTGTTTTTGCAACAGTCCCTTTGAGAAGCTAGCACAAGTCTGGGAACACAGATTAAATTAGGCCATAGAGAGCCTAGAAGCAGAGATCACTGGTCCTAATTCACCACTGAATTATGCTGACTTTACACAATGGCAAATGGAACGGGAGGCAAATGGGATGAGGATGTGCACGAAGGAAACGCTGACTCAGTGCAGGGCAGTGAGCAACCAAGCTCATTGCTCCTCCACGAGTTCAACATCTTGTTTTGGTCCTCTTTTGGCAAGACAGCGATAAGCTTAAATTAACAATGTTTTGAACCCTGAGCATGTTCCTCATCATTTTACAACCATCGTGGGATTGAACAAACTCGTTTCAATCGAGCAGCAGCAGTAATTCTTAAACACACGCTGCTGCGGTGTGCTGCTCACTGCACAGATGTGCCTCTTCCTGTGACAAAGGGTGACTGAATCCTCTGACACAGAGGGACATCTGACCTCCAGCATGTCTGCCATCAGAGCCTCGGGGCAGGGGCCTGCTAACTCCTCTTCCCTCCCTCCTCAAACCATCCCCCAGCCCCTGGGGAATGGCTGCAGCCCAGAGTTCTCCCCTTCCCATCCCCTCCATTAGCGATGCTTTATGATTCATCTTCCTCTGAGCAGCTGCTGTCTCCCAAAGGAAAAGATCAAACTCCCTCGCCTTCCCAGCTCAGCTCCAATAAATAAATAAAGAGATACATGAACTGAAAAAAAAAATTAGTGAAGGAGGAGAAGGGAGGAAGCTGGGGAGTTCCTGGACCTCACCTCGTCAGACAGCTGCAGAAGGTTCCTCATTTGTTTCCAGAGACACCAAGGAGAAAAGAAAATTTCCAGCTGTCCCTCATTAAAACCAGCCAAAATACTTGCTTAATATTAGTGTGCCTATGTGTCCTAATTTAAATTAGGGTGCACTTGGTCCTTATCTCAGGATCTTCTTCCTTCAAACCTCAGCTCCCCAGCCACTACCAAATCTACCTTTGCTTTACACTCCTGCTATTTTCCACTTTAATCAGCACTGATTTCCCCATAACACATGTTCATATGCTCCTGGGTGTTCTGGTCTATGAATGGCATCCAGAGGACAGTCTGGATGTGCTACTGGAGGAGGCTGCAGCTCTCAGTGTAAGCTGGAGGCAGTGATGTGTTCCCGTTAAAGGCAACTGATACACACCACAGTCAGGGAAACAATGATACACTGAGAACAGGGCTTTGTGTGGTCTGCTTTAAAACATCCCAAACACCAGAGCCCTCATGCCTTTCTCAGAGAGCTGAACTCCTCCCAAAACAGACTTTTCAGCCTACACTTCCACATTCAAATTTTCTTCATCTCCCAGACACTCACTTAGGCAAGCACAGATTTTATTTATCTTTTGCTACAAATGTAAGGGAAAAAACCTTCCTTCAGGTAGGAAAGGTTGGGAACGTTGTGTAACACACTGCTACAGCAGTTTGTATTATTGTCATTACAGCTTGATCCTCTCTAGTCAGCCCATCTATTTGGCTGGGATATGGCTTTTTATTTGCACTAAATCAAAGGGAACGGCGAGTGCTCTTTGCAGAACTATCTAAAACTTCTTATAATTCAAAGGCTGCACTGTAGGAAGAGTGATGGGGGAGAGCAGGGACTGTGCTGCGAATGACAGGTGGCAGACTGTTGTTTGGTACCTACCAAATTACTCTGCTGCTCCCAGGGCTGCCTTGGCATTTCATTATCCCAACTCTCTCCTGGAAGGATGCGGACATAAATTCACACCTCATGTCCTGGTTTCCGTCAAACTGAGTAAGAGTGCAAATGCTGGCACCAACTGGGAATGCCAAGCAGGGCTTGGCATGCTAGAACAAACTCTCAGCTGTGGTCTTTGCCAGCTACCTGCATTTATCATTGTAATGGCCTGCCAGACAGGACTTGGCAAGCGACGGAGGAGGGCGGGAGGAGGAGGGCCAGGCTCTGCACTGCCAAGCAATTCATTCCTGTAGCTCCTGCCATCACTGTACCAGCAGGGCAACCTTCATTTTATTTTATCTTTTAACCAATTATGTGTCACCCAAATCCCACCTGCAGCTTTCTCCAACACAAATGGCTATAAATCACAGTTCAGAGACCAAGAGGGTTTTGCAAGGCATTTGATTTCATAAAAAGGTCACTGTCTGTCTGAGGATTGCTGCAGTTCAAAAATGAACTGAATAACAACCTGTGCTGGCAGACAGGGAAGGAACCGCTTCCATCGTCTGTTGCATGTTGTCAGATAATATTAGAACAATTAGGGAGGCCAACAATGGCAGGATCATTAGGATTCAGCTGAACCAAAGCCCTGATAAAAATTCAGTGAAATATCTCCTCCTTTCAATTTTTGAAGAAAACATAATCAAATCAATAAAAAAGGGAAAATTGCATGAGCACACCAGAAACATTCAACATAACCTCCTTGAGCAGACAAACAGAATACGTGCCTGTCATCACTGCAGCCTTTTCCAATCTGCCTGGGCACTCCAGAGCTTAACCCCCAGCTTTGCTATTTCTCAAAGCACTACTCTGTGGTCTCAGACCACTCAGCATGGTCTGCTCTCTAGAGAAAATGCTGTATTCTTGTTTTTAATTCACACACTGGATACATAGTGGACTCTGTATAGAATTTTATGTGAACCATATCACAGAGCAAACATTTAAGGGTGCTCAAAACTCATTTGACACTGATGCTGTTCTGGACACCCTTAGTGTCCATCACTTTCTTGCAGGTGACATGTCATGCAAGACAGCCCTGACAAATCAGCATCAAATTCTCTGAAAAGCATCAGGTTAACTGCAGTGAGTACATGAGGCACAGAGAAGATGGCATTGTCCTCCTAGCCCAGACCATGGCACGTGACACACGGACATCCCTCTGACACAATTTCCCAGTGTGGATGCAATCCTGACGTGGCCCTTTCCTGGGCCTGGGGGGTCAGGGAGCTTAGCAGGAAAGCAGCTCTTGTCTGCTGCCATTGAAACTTGCTGTCTTACCCACAGCAACCTCAAAGGAGTGCCTCTGCAGAAGGCTCTTTTGTTGTTGTTGTTTCTAATTCACTGCTCCAAAATATTTCTTGGCTGCATCCCAGGGCTGAAGCCTTATCTGCCCATCCCCCCGGCAGACACACAGCAGCTGCAGAGGCTTATCACAGTTGCCTGTCCACTGAGTTTACAAATTAACACCCTATCGAGGCTGCACGAGGGCTGATTAATCAGAGAGAGGCAGTCTGAGGGCCTTTATCACCATAAGCGGCTGCTGGGAGAGAAGTCACAAATCTCTCAGGAGGCCAGAGATGCCTTACAAATGAAAGAGCAGGAGGCCAGAGAGGAGGAGGGCCCAGTGGTAGGGGAAGCAGATATTTTAGAGATAGTGGTGGTGGAGGTAATGGAGCAGTGGGAGGGGGGAGCTGCAGGCAAACGCCAGTACATTATGACAGCTAAAAAAAAAAAGATAATTAACAGCCTATACCTCATGATTCTAGCTTTCCCTCCCCGGGCTATAATTTAGCCTATTGCTCCTTTGCTCCAGAGGACAATAAACATTTATTATGTTAAACACATAACTGTGCTGCACAAAAGCACCGTTCTTTCCCAGGTCCACTCCTTGCACAGCTGTGCAACCCAGGAGGATGGGGCTGCTCAAGTGGGCTCCCCTTTCATGCAGAAGATTACTCAGTTTGGACACAAAGCACATCCCTGGCCTCACCCACAGCTGCAGCGTGCTGGATGTGTTCATGCTGACTGTGAAGGCAAATCCCATGAGACTCAGAGCTCCTGGATGGGGCTGCTGGCCCACCAGCAGCTGACAAGCAGCATTAGGATGTGCCCGGGCACGGGAGCACTGGCAGGCAGCTCCTGCAGAGATTGTGTGATTCAGGCAGGCTTCACCACCTAAGAAGTATCTCCTCTTTTAATTCAGCAGCCTTGCTAAGAGATTTACTAGGAAATTTTCATTCCCACCAGAATTATGTGTAGGAGAGATTCTTATTACAAGATGAATATTACAGTCATGTGAGCCGTACTGGAGCAGTGCTGGCCCTGCCCCCTCTGAGCACCTCAGCTTCTCTAAGAGCACAGATTTAGATTTGCCTCTGCTAGTGGACTGTGGTTCAGGGATTGCTCTGCTCTGCTTCAGTGCCAGTACCTGCTGCAGCCCTCCAGCTCTGTGCTTGTGGCAGGACAATGCAAAATAATTATAAAAACCAAGGGGATTCACACTAAAAAGGTTTAAAATCTAATACAACTTTAAAGGAAACCAATTTGGACATCTGTCTACATTTGTCAACATTCATTTCTAAATTTAAGTTTTCAAGTTTAATCCTTGAGACCAAGACACACAGCTGGATTTTTCCTTTGAAGTGTAAAATATGTGGAAGCTGAGAATCCCATGCAGCAACATGACTCCAGAAAGTAAAATTTTAATAAAAATGTTACCAACACGAAGACATTCATAAGCAAACAGTGCAATCACCTCCTGTCCAGTGCTTTCTATTAACACACCAGTAAAGAATTTAACAAATAACCTCTGGATAAAAGTGTCATTCACTGCTGCTTTACCACCAACAGCGCCAGGTGTGTGCATGATCTTGGGGAATGGCTATTCCCATTTGCCCATGGAAATTGCAGAAATAGAGGGCTGCCACCTCCTAACTCAACATCTTCAGACTAGCTCTTTTCAGACAGCACAGGAAAGCAAAATCAAACAGAAATGAATGATCATCTGCCTTCTCCTCCTCTCTTGATCCAGTGAGGAAACTGTTTCCCAAACCACCTGGATTATTGGTGTACAAACCCTTGCAGATGCCCAGTTTTAACACTATCCATTAGGTTAATTAGAACTGGGCAAGTAGATGCTGACTATGAGTCCAGGAAAGGAACGACAGCTTTTTTATTTGAGAACTCCCTGCCAGGTTCTGTGAAGCAGACAGCTGCCCAAGGTCTTCTCATGGCTCTCCTTCGCCAACAGACACCAGATTAATTTGAGCTGGACTGGACCCCCACTCATTAAGTTCAGCAGACCCTGGGTAATCAGATGGAGAAGCTACAGGATGACAACACCTCTTGTCACCCCCATCACGTAACAGCAACTTTATACATGAAGGAAACATCAAATATTCATTAGGTAAACAATACGAATGCGGTAATCCCAAATCATGGTGAAATTCTAGAAGCTCTCTCTCTGGTGTTTATTAGATTGACTCTTTTAACTTCATTATCAAGTCTGCCCATCAACCCTTCTCCCTCTGTCTCAGGTCTCGTGTTTCTATATTTTAGGGGAAAAAAGTCTCCATTGGACTGCCTGCTCCCACTGATGGACACCCCACAGCTCTGCTCCCACTGATGGACACCCTCACGCACCACAGAAGGAACACCACAGGGCCACGTATTTAAAGACCCAACAGAAGGGATTAGGAACACCTTAAAAAATGATAGCATATAAATTTCCCTACAAATGGAGGCTGCAGAGGAAAAAATATGTAAGGAAGCCTAAGGTTCACATCTGCAAAGCATCTGGCTTCCTATCCCTCACTCATTCAAGGGCAGCGAAGTGCACTCACCTACTTTCTACAGGAAAGGGTCACCAAGCTTTTCTCCTGTGCTATACAGCAAGAAGCTCTCATTGTTGTACCTTGATTAAATATGGCATTAACTGACCTCATCTTCTGTATAAGATGGTGGTGAATGGGGCAGTCCCCCCTTTGCAGCCAACATACAATCTGTCTTCTCCAATTAGATATGCTTTGCAACAAGTGTGGTGGATCCATTTATTTCCATACTGCAATAATGCAGATAAATCCAACTTTGGCTCCAGTCCCACTGCTTTCAAAGCTGGGGCTCTACATTTCCAATCGCTGCCCTTTTTTTTTTTTTTTTCCCCCTTTCTCCCCCCACCTTCTGCTGCAAAATGTCACCAATTTACTTTAGCCTGGGGGCCCATTTCGAATTTTACCACCAATATACGAGAAATGCATTTTTCAAGCTGTTACCACTTAACTGTACTGATATCAGCCACTCAGGGGACACAATATTGTTTACACATCCTGCTCTATGGAATAAGCACGGATGCCAAAACTCTGCCTGGGTTGTGAAGGAGACGTTTACTCTCTGTTTTATGAGATTTCCTCGATTTGTGGCTGCCTCAATGGTCGTAAAAACAGCTGTAAATCAAAAGAGCACCACAAAATTGCAATAACAACTGTCGAACTCGGCTCTAAAAAGCATAATTCCCAGCACCAGAAGGTGGAAGGCTTTTCTCTGATTTAATACCAGGTGTGGGGAGCCCGACTGAGCCTATGTGCAGCACTGTGTCTGCCCACAGCCACCCCAGCAGGAGCTCACCCAAACCCCTCTATTTTGGCTGCTCCCCTATCGCTCGCCCCTACTCTGCCCCATGTAGTTCCTTCCTGCCCCTTTCCTCCTCTCCTCTGGAAAACAGAAGTCTTTTTCAAATGCCTGGAGGATGCTTATACAAATAACTGCTGAATGCACAGCCCTGTTGAAAGCATTAAACAGACAGAAAGTGAGTGCAGTGTTGAACACGGCTGTGCTCGGCAGTGTGGCTGCTCTGCAGGACAGTGATGGCTTTAGCAGATGACCCCAGCCTGTCACCTTGCTGCTGGCCTGCCTGGGAGAGCCTGAATTCCTGCACAGCCTCCCAGCCCAGTTTTTAGGGAGTGGAGTGAAGGAGGAGAGGGCTGAAGAGACATGAGTTATTAACAACCTTCTTCTGGGAGCTGATTCGAGCTAAAATGGTTCCAGAACAGGCAGCTCCATTTGAGCCTCCAGTGAGGACTGGCCAAGCTGCAGATGCATGAATTCAAAAGTTTCTGTTACTCTGTGCCACTGGCTATAGTCCAAACCAAAGAGAGTTTCACCCGTGGGTAAAACAGCCTTCCCGGATTTTTCCATGCCCCATTCCAGTTGCTTTCACAAACAGTCTTCTCATCCTTGTCTCCAAAAATCCTAAAAGACTCTCAGTTCCTGCATCTCGCCACCCCCTGCAATCTAAGACTAACGTGGCCAACAACAAACTCCCTTCAGCACCTCCCAGCTCTGAGAAACCAGCTGTGGCACCAACAGCCACACTGAAAAACCTGGGCCAGCAGAGTTACCCAGGCTCTTTGTGCCCTCTGTCCAAAGCACGAAAAGCTTTCCTGGCCTCACCAGCCAGGCCTTCATTCTCTTTTTAAAACTTCCTCTTAAATCAAACTTCTTTCATGGCATTTAAACAACCCAACTTTCTCCATTACAGAAAGAGGTCTGTATGCGAAGAAGCCAAAGTATGTGAAGAAATGATGAGAGAAAGTTCATGGGAAGTAAGTTTAGCCAGTGCTCATCTCAGTTTTTCTGTTGTCTGCAGCAGACTGAAATACACTTGAATTCCAGTGTGTTACTGTATCTCTGTCTGGCAGTGTGTTTTTTCAGATGCACATCCTAATTATGCTCTTCAAGCAAATGCCCTGTGGAGCGGGGTAGTAGAAGAGAAACCCTCTTTACAGTCACCACCATGCTGTGATCCATTCTGGACAGGAACTCCCCCCTGCATTTAGAGGACAATTTAATTTCCATGGACCACTTGATGTGAAGGGAAAAGGATCTATATTCTTTTGTCTGAACCCCACAAAGTGTCAGCCCTTCTTTCCCCATTCTTCTAGTAGACGTGTACATTCACATTCTTGAGAAAATTCCCAATAGATGGGAACAGTCTTTCACTTCCAATACATTATGCCTCCCTGCTATAATCTTTTCCTTCTTGTACAATGCCTCTTGACTTTCCTTTGACTCTTTTCTTTGCAATTTTTCCTTTATGAATACAATCAGAGAGACTAAACAAAAAAATGCCCCAAACCTAAACGGACAAAAAATGTCATTCAGAGCCTTTGCCAATGATGTTACTGGCAATTCCAGTTGAGAAACCATCTGTACAGACATGAACTGATCTGACATAAGGAACAGCTAGTTTTATTTCAAAAAGCTGTGTGTTCTCAACGTTCTGGGTACAGGAACTCTACAGGCCAGCTCAAGCTAATAGGGTGAATATGTGATCAGCTACACCCAAGCAGCTCTTCCAAATTTATTTCTTTTGTACTACAGCGAGTATTTGGGTGGGGTTGCAAAAACTATTAAAGCAGTCAAATGCACACCATGCCAACTGCTGACCACAAAAAGAGGCCATTTCCTCACGCACAAACTATAAGAAACATCTCCAGTAATTGGCTTGTATCAGTAACCAGCTATTTCCAACAAAAACATGGCTCTGCTCCATTTGGAGTCTGGCGGTTCTCAAGAAAGATGGAAGGCTGTAAGTGTAGATGCATGACTCGTACTGGGAAGGTGGTGTAGCAAGACACACCATCTAACAGCAGTTGCTTTGATGAGGCATAATTGCAGGGCAATTACTAGGTTAATTTTCCATATATACCAGTACAATTTCACCCATAAAGTTTGATTTGCCTGCGGTGAGCGATAGATGTCTGTCTGTTTTGGGTTCTAAAACTCTCTACTGTGTTTGCTCATGGACCTGTGAATATGCAGAACACCACTAATCTGGCTTTCCTCTTCTCCCTTCCTGGTGATGTCTGAGGGGCAAATGTTTTTTCAGTCACTGACTAATGCTTGCCATGCTCAGCCACCAGCTGGAGAGTTTCCAGCACGTTCACAGACATGGCTTGCCTTGTTGTTGCCACAGGCATGGCCGTGGCTCTGGGCAGCAAAGCTGTCCAGTTGGAGGAGGAACATCACTGGTGTGTGTTCAACCACCTCTTTGCATGGGAGATGCTTTTGGAAGGAGCAGGAGAGCAAGCTGTACTCGACCCTTCTTTGGCTGACCATCTGCTCGTTGGCCAAGGCATCAACAACTCTTGCCAGCTGCCAGGTCATTCACCCCCCAGACAACTGCACCTCCAGAGCCCAGTGCTGGGCTCCTGTGCCTTGGTCCTGGCTCATCTCCCTTTGGACTCCTTGTGTCAGGAGAGGCTGAAGCCACTGCCCTTTCCCTGCCTCTCTTCCAAAGTCCCACAACCGCTAACAGCTCATTTCACCGGAGTTTATTTCTGAACTGGAAGCACAAACGGAGCATTGTAAGGAAGCTTTGTGATTTTAGCCCAGACATGACTGTGCTTGCTTAGTAAGGAGATGAAAAGCTTACAGTGAAGAAAGAGGCAGAATAATCCTGCATGTTAATACACAGTGACTAACACTTTCCTGGTGACAATCTCCTTGTAGTCTCTGCAGAGGGATGTGTGTAATGATCCTCCAGAGACACTATCTTGAAAATGCACAAAAGGCTCTGATCAGACCTCAGCATCTCCCGATTAGCTTAGCAAGAGCAGTGGAAGGGACATCAATTTTCTAGAAAGTGCATTCAGAAAAGCACTTGATCAAATGCTTAGCTCCATGTATGTGCTTAATCTCACTATAGCTGAAGCACTTTCCTAAACCAAAGCCTTGTTTATTCCTTCTGTGAAAAATAAAATGGTGGAAAGACCTCCAAAACCAAAAGTGGAGACCTGAACAGTCAACAGTTTAGGAAAATTCTGAATTTCTGTGGCTTTCAGCTTATCTGTAAAACAATTTGAAAGTGCTGACTCTGGCAAATTGGAGGAGGAAATCAATAGAAAATAAAGAAAAATAGTCAGAATGGATAAGGGAATGTTATCCTAAACAAAGCCTAGCTTAGTGCAAAGCAAATCTATGTCTCTGTTGTTGAGTATAACCTTCCTGGGATTTTATTGTTTTTTTCCTTTGCTAAAACAATACCAGCTACACCTCGACAAATCTGGCATGCTGCAGCCAATCCATCAGCTTCTCTACATCGAGCAGACTGTAGAAAATGGAATTTTGCTTTCCCATTTGCCTCCCATTTGTCTCACTGCTGCTGTTCCCCACGAACACACTTGCAAGCCCTTCCCCTGTGCCCTGGCTGGTGCAGGCTCCTGGACATGGAGCAGATGGCTGATGGAGCTGGGCTGCTGCTGCCTACGCACTCCAGCGCTTCCACTCAGACCTCGGCTCTCCTGCCTAGCTCTGCCAGAACACAAAGCAAACAGTCCAGCAGTTCTACACCCAATGAGACAAAGCCACTCTTTAAGCTCATTTAAAATATCTATTTGACCAGGTATTTCTCAAAATAGGCACTTGTACGCACAAGCTAAATGAGAACAGCAAAAAAATAATCTAAGGCACCTAAATACTTTGGATTTTTAATTTTCCCCCCAAACATGTCTGTTGCAACTTTATCTTTTTGGACAACTCAATTTTGTGCAGAACCATAAGCACAAGTCTACCAGACTAAGCTCCTCTCTAGCACAACCAAGGAAATGTTTGGTTTTCCACATCCAGCCCAAAGCTTTCAGGTCCCAAGACTTACTGCTGTATGCAAGTAATGCAAAGAAGTCAATCCCTATGCCTCTACCTTGATCTCCAGACACGTAATTCCAGAGCCCCAAGTCCTCCTCCAGCAACAGAGAGCAGCCTGAAGCATGTTCTGAGCTGGGTACTCACAAAGAACCACTGTGGGTTTTGTTGTCTTTATTATGAGCACTTCACGGCAATGACCACCTTTAATTTGTGCCTTCCATAACATCAAACGTGATATTAAAACCTCAGAAATAGTTGTGCTTGTGCATGATATCCTGAAGGCTTTTTCTCTAAACCACTTCCAGCATGTACAGACAAAAGAAATAATGTCATCCTGCTTCCAACCCTCCCAGCCATCAGAGGCAACATTAACCATAACTTTGCTTCTGTTCTACATGAGCGTTTCAGTGCATTACAAATAAGCACCTTATTCAAAGCTCTCTCCCCAATTTATTTCACTCCAAAAAAGGAGACAGATGGTAGAAGACAGAGGGTTCTACAGTAAGAGGGGTTGGATTTTTTTTCCTCTTCATTTGTTCCCTGTGCTGTTTCTTATCCTTGGGGACCTGGAGTTTCTTTTGATAGCACTGTGCTGCCTAATAAACACGCATACAAGCACAGTCACAAGTATACATCTATCATCAAAGAGCCCTTCTTGTCTCCACTCCCCACAAAGTTGATTAATGATTACGTGTTTAACACATACATTATACATGGGAGGGGGAGACGAAGAGGGTAAATCCAAGCCCCTGTATACATTTACATATATTTACATACTCACATATAAAAAGCAGAGGAAAGCAAAAGAGGGCTATTCCCATTGGGGAAAAAATCCATTTTGGTAAACATACCTCCTAGCTCCCATTTTTAAAAATACAAAGGCAAAGGAAAGGCTTTACCTGGTCTAAGGAAGAAACTGAAGCTTGAGCAAGCAGCCTTGTTTGGTTCCTGCAGTTCAATCCCAACATGGAACTGATAACTGTGTTATCAGCAGTTGCATTACTTATGGTTTGTAAATGGGATCTAACAGCTGCAACCCAGTTTGAGAGAAAGGAAAGGGGTTTTAAGGATGCTCCTGGTTTGTATTATTAATTCATACAGCTAAAATCCCAGTTCATCTAGCAATAGATTAGGTAATTAATTCAATTAAATGGCACCTTTATGTACAAAGAAAAAAACAGTCTGTCCTGTCAGATCAGTCAATACCTAGAGGTACTGGGAACATTTAATGGACTCAACAGGGGGTGACTAGAGATGAACCACAAAGCCAGGCCTGACCCTTAAACACAGATGAAGAAGAGATGTGGAAGGGTACAACATGGCAAACTTCCTTCTGCATCCTTCCAGGCTGAGCCAACCCTTGGACCTGGATAGCTGCCCTTGTAAAATAAAGCTGCCTGAAGGCTGCTTTAATCATGCTGACTGCCAGTGGTCTCAAGCAATTGTTCCAGCAGCTGGGGGAGCAGTGCCATGGTAAAGGACTCCCCTGACGAAGTCCCTTCTGGCAGATGGGACAAAGCTGGCACTGAAACCACTATTGTGGCTCTCTGCTCCCCAAAGTGTCCCTGTGCAGAGTTAATCTTCCAGCCACCCGCTCTGCTGGCTTTCAGATGTCTTTGCAAGGTTCAGATTTAAATGGGGCTCTTGTGGCACACCAGTGGCATTAACCTCTGCTGAACTGATCCATCCCAGCTTTCTGCTCACCCAGCTCCACCAGCTGCAGCCACAGCACAAGGGCTGGTTAAGACAAGGGGAGAGCAGTGGTCACTGACAATGTTTCTAAAACATATTTGCCTAGTATCAATCCTAAAGAGTGGGAGGGATAAACTGAGGGATCAACTGGAAAATAAAACCTTCCATACACAAGGCTGGTTACAGTCCTAAGTTTGTGGCAGCTGGCCAGACAGAAAACTCAGCTACTTAGAAGGCACAAATAAGGAACTCTATTTTTTTCACTTCTTTTTTAGCCTATAACCTTTTGACTCTGAATCATGACCAGTGACTCTACGACTTTACACTTTCTATTACAGTAAGGCTCAGGGCTGGCACTAACAGAGTCACTTTCTTTCACCTGCTCATCCCTTACTTCAAATACAAACATTTTCTTTAGCTGTACAAGAGTGCAAGGGATTTGTCTTGAGTTTTTCAAACAGAAAAATTCACAACTGTTCCCCAAGTCCCAGCTAAGACACTCCACTGAAATTCAGATAATTGCCAGTATTCATTGTCTCATCTGTATTCCTTCCTTTGCTCCCTGACCTCTCCAAGTCCTTGCAGACCAGGTTCTTTCAGTACATTTCACCACAAACTGAAGTGGATGCAAACACAAACACATCCTAACATAAATCTGCAGCAGCCACTGTAAAGTATTCGGTTCTTTTGTGCTGAAATGAAGGAGTCCAGGGTGGAACTGGAGTCATAATCCATGGCAGCAAATCCTTCTGGTGTGCAAGGTCACCAAATATGAAAACTAGCTATAGGGCCAGGGCTTGCATCAGGCACATGTGTTTTCAAGGGCCCATTTTATCACTGTCTCATAAACCTAAGTACACTTCTTCTGCATTGCTACTGCAGCATTTTGTGGTGGATATTTCACATCTACCTGGGCTACAGCCAGGAGATCTAGCCTTTATAACAGGGAAGTAATTAATGAAGAAATACAGCTCTATCAAAGCACTCTTTGTTCACCTCCACTAGTACAAACATATACCTGATCTCAGCCAGTGCTTATCTGTTTCTCAAAAACCATTTTCATACAATGGAAAGAAAAGCATGGGAAAATATAAAAAATACTAAGCTATCTTTTCCCAGTCTAGAGGGAGTGAGCCATATCTGGCTTGTCATATCTACGTGGCCTCTGAACCAGAGCCAGACTTCTGAGATGACAGGTAAGAATTTAGACACTTTTGATTCTGAGACAGGGAAAATGATCACATTAAAGGTGTCGTGGCTCAAGCGAGATACCAGGTTCCTTCTACCCCTCCTTGGCAGGTGGAAGTGAGTGCTGTGTTCCAAAGGCAGCAGGAGCAGCAGCCAAGCCCATGGGTTATGGTATCAAACATGAGCTAAGTGACCTATGGCTGAACAAGCTGCCTGCTTCATTTTCTTGCCTATGTACGGGGTTTGAAGAGCACTTTAATGAAATTCACTTTTATCTTCCCTGCTTCTAGATTTCTTTTACTTCAAACTGACACTTACTCTAGAGACTGTTCAACAATGCACGGCTGAAGCCTCAAGACTCTCTGCTGTCTCCAGAGGCAAACCTCTTGCACAACTCTGGCAGCAGAAAAATGACTCAACTTGCAGACTCTGGGGACTTTGGGGTTGAAGAAACGACAAACCATGCATGAAAACACTGTGATTGCTCTTTGCACCTTTTAAAGCAGGGAGATATCACAGAAGAAAAACTGAAAAGCCACTGAAGAGTGTGCAGGGCAAGGAAAGCACCACAGCTACTAAATAGGTACCAGCAGTCCTGCACCTGGGCTGAAGACAAGGTTACACCTCCAGCCCAAATGAGATGACATTTTTAAATCATAGAGATTTTGAACTGTCTTAAGGCACATATGAAAATATGAGGCATGACTCAAAGATCTTCAAATACCGTTTGAAGCAAAGATTTTGCTCTCTAGAGTAACTTTAGGGAGGTGGTATCTTTGTTGCACCATCTTGCCAAAACATAAAAGCCATATAAAACTGCAGGTGGGATAAGGGCCATCTTCATCCTGCTGTTGGGTAGGTAGCCAGGAATGATGCCCCACAATAACCACACCTACGATGTTTCAAGAGGCAGTGGTGAAAAGCAGGACATGAGAGAGCAAAAGGGGTACATCAAGGTGATGCAGAGAAAAAAACTGGGGTTATCAGATTCAGGGTTTGGGATTATTTCACATTGTACACAGAGAGAGGCTTGTGAGTTCACATTCAACACAAACACGAGGAAGTGATCCTTCAATGGCTTGGGATCTTGCCTTGGAGGGAGCGATGTGGGTGAGCTCAAGGTGACCGAGAGAAGCACATTCAACCCTTCCCCAGTGCCTGAGCCAGAGCTTTGGAAGGAATGCCAGCAAAGGCAGGGGAACAATGGGGTGTGCTGCCAGTGTGGCTGCACCTCTGCTCTCTTCAGCCATGCAAGTCCCAGGGATTGCTGCAGGGACCTTCCTCACTACACAAAATGAACCCACAAAAACAGGGGTGGGGAAAAAAAATAAGCGCCTCGTGAGACAGGAGGGGCAGAAGTTCCCCTGCTGTTAGTGCCTTGGGTGGGCAGTGAATCCAGTGCTCTGCACCAGAATGAAATGAAGCCAAACTAGTAAGAAACATGGAGCATATAATGGAGCACTGCTGCTGAGATATCCAAGAGACCGAGCAAGGTTTAAAGCTCACAGATTAGAGCACAGTACAACGTGACAGAGTCAGCAAGGTACTCCAGTGCAGAAATGACTCCAACCTTGACATTTTGACTTTGAAATTTCTGTTCAAATATGAGTTTCTCTCATGTCTCAAAAAACCCCAATCTGCAGCATAGAATCCTTTTTTCCCCACCATGTTTGTACAGAACCTAGTGTGGTGAAATCCTGGTCTGCCACTTCAGGTACAACTAGAACGCAAAGAGTAATAAAAACACCCACCCTTGAAACAACAATCTTGAAAAACTCATTGCCCTTGGTACTGCAGATACCCCTGTAATAATCTCCACCATAATATGAAAATGTTACCATTGTACCAGGAAGTGCTGGAAATATTTAGTGCTACTGTTATCAACCTGGGTTTAGTTCCATGAGCAGCCCAGAGATGTGGTAATGAAGAAGCCATTCAATTCTCTATCTCTGCTAGTGGTACACTTCATGGGCTCATGGAAAGCACACATAAACCCGTTATCTCTGACAGGAATGGACACATGTGTGCATGTCCCAGATTTGCAAATTGCATTGCAGCGAATGCAGCCTTCATGTCACTCAACTGCATAGCTTAGAATTTTACATTTTAATTTTTTTGATGTCTGGGGAGATTAAAATGAGAACTGGCAGCATGTGCAAGGGATACTGCACTTTGAATGCCTTATCTATAGTGATTCAGGCTTCCCGGAGCTCCAGATGAAGCAGGTTTTTCACGATGGAAGAAACCACATTACATTGCTCCCTAGGAAGTGAAACAAAACAATAAAGGACGGTTAATCTCTTCTCTAATTCTGCTCTGTGGGACAACTCCTTCAGCAAGCAGCGCCTGGCTGTATCTACCTGGGAGGGGGTCATTTTACTTCGGCTTCCTCTTCTGCTTCCCTCTGTCCCTGGGAGCGCTCTGTCTCCCTGCTGCATCTTTCAATGGCTTTATCAGAGCTTGCACCAACTCAAGCGTGAGAAGTAGCTCTGGGCCCAGCAGGGAGAGGTGGGGGAGTGTGTCTGTGTGTGCCGCGGGGGGGTGGGGGGAGAGGGGGGAAGACGAGGGAGGAAATGTTATTCTGTCCTTTGTCTTTTCAACAATTTCTTTTTAATGCAACTTGCAGAGCAGCATATAATTAGGGGTCTTGCAGAGCAGGCTTAAACTCAGGAGTAACCCTTCTAACGACCTCAGCAATGGATAATCAGGTGCGCGGCTGTGGGGCGCAGCACGGCTCCCCACCCGCCGCGCCGCTCGGCCTCGTAATTAGAAGCCTCCACACTCCGCTGCATAAAGGCAGATTGCAAGGACAGCGTGAAGCCCTTGTTTGAAGCTGGGGGCACAAAGATTGCAGTGCCTCTGATGGATGGAGACAAAGACTCCGATACTGGAACGCTTCCAGCAGCCTCCGAATACTCGCTGCGTTTCTGATGGACATTTTCAGGATTTCTCAGAGCGGCGAGGTTTATTCTCCCGCTCCCCGCCAACCCCCCTCTCGCCTCAGAATTCCTCCACAGCTCCCTAAGCCAGGGATGTGGATGTGCCACTGTATGTGCACACACCTCCAGAGATGCTTCCGTGGCTGTATTGTGAAAAAAATGCTTTGCCCCCTTTCCTCCCTCTATTTTTGTTAGTTCTCATTCCTGGCTGGGAGAAACATGGTGACACTTTGAAAATGCTCAGAACATGGGGCTCCATCCAACCCCTCCCCCCCAGAAACTCCCTAGCTAGAATGGTGTTTTAGCTAAGTTCACACTGATTTGAAACTGTGGTAGCAAGTACTGTGTTTAAGTTGTAGCTGATGTTAGCATAATTCCCCTCAACACTTTAGCATGAATAAAAAAAATCCCCTTCTTACAATCACATCTCTCTTTGCTGATCACAACTTGCTTTTCTCTATTTACATAACTTGAGGCACAGGACTAAATGAAAATTGACACTGCAGTGTATCCTAGCTATAGGAAGAAAAGAGGAGGAAGGAAAGGATGGAGGACAGGACCTTTGGGTGAGAAGAATGTAAGAGTGAGGGGAGTGTCAGTCTGTGTCATGTAGCCTGTTATAAAGCAGTCACTGACTTCTATTTACCCCAATTTCACCACCTTTTTGCATCTTCTGAGCTGCTGTCATGGCTCATTTGTGGGTTCCTCTGCACCTGACCCTCCCCAGCAATGCTGCAGCTTCTTGTCCCACTGCAGCAGCAAAGCAAGCGGGAGAAAACCAAACAGCTCAGGCAGCTTGAACACAGCACAGCAACAGACTGACAAAAAGCAGCAAAGCCAAAAGTGCTTGAATAATAAAACTGAGAAGAAAAAAAAAACAACACCGTAGAGCCACTTAGAAACAGTGAATTGCCAGACTTTCCAAGCTCCCTTGGAAAGAGCATAAGAGGCAAGTTCAAGGAAGAGTGATATCCATAAGGCAACACAGTGCCAGTGGCTTTTTCCCTCTATTTATAATGACAAGTTAAAGGGGCTGGTATAGAACAAAATATGGAAGATTTCATAGGAAAAATCAGGACACTGTACCAAGGATGGCTGCCCTAAACTCAAGTTATCCGTGAACTCACATTTGTAGGCACTTAAAACCTAGCAAGATCTTTAACAAGCTAAGAGGAACCACCAGCTAAAGGAACACAACCTGGATTCACTAAAGTGTTTCATTCTGAAGGATGAAAGGGCAAAGGCATCCAGACATTGAGTTGCTGCAGCTAAAAAAAAACTAACAAAAGATGCTGTGATGCACACTGCTCTACCTTTTCCATACCAGTACAAATGCTGCTACATCAAAGTAGTCTCCATCCTATTGCCAGTCTGTCTTGTGCTCTCCCCACTGTTCAAAAAGCACAGTAATTTCCTAAGGGCTACAACATCCTCCAGAAAAATGGACTGGAACACTGTACAGCTCAGCTCAAGAATTTCCTTTGTCCCTCTGCACAGACTCATTGAACCACTGAGAACCATGACCAGCCCACTGCTCTTTGGAAATCAGCAGCTTCAAGGGAGCAAGGCAACCTTAGAGTGTGGGATCTGCAAGGATATCTCTTGACTCATGACTATTTCTCATTCACCAGGGTTTGAGGAGATACACTATGGGTAGTCCTGATTTGGCAGTTCATGCCAACCTTGAACTCTGTAGTGGTTTTGCTTTGGTTGGCAGCATACAGGGACAAACCTGTTTATGCCTTCCCTCTGAAATGATTTTATAAGCTTCAGATCCACTTTTATGCTGGTTGTATCACATATTTCAGCAAAGAGGAGCATGGTTTCATCACAAGGCAGATCTGCTCTACTTTTTCCGCAGCAAGACGTGTAGTCACCTGACCAAATCTTTTCACCAGATCTTTCTGGGGAACTGATGATGAATACAAATTTGGGGAACTACAAAGAGGTAAGATGTAGAGAGCTTTTGTACGTTTACAAGCTGATCCAGATCTGTGGCATTCAGAAACTACGTAAAACCACCTTCTCTTCTTTCAACTTCCCTTGCTACAAACAGCTTGCATAAACTACTCCATAGATCTTAAACTTATTTAAGAAAGCACCTCTACCAGCACCTTTCTTCCAGCCCAGTTCACATTGCTGCAGCTCTGTTCCCTAGAGGACATGCAGTAAATCCCATCAAAGCAGTGGGAGAGCCCAGCCTGGCCATGGAGCCTGCAGCCCATTTCACCACAGTCAGAAGAAAGGCTCCTGCCCAGTGGAGAGGGGGAGCAATCCTTCTCTCCTAAGCCCTGGCTTGTGGGCTCCCAGCCTCCCAGAAGAGCAGCCCTTCAGACTGACGTGCCAGCAGTGAAGCCATGCAGACAGAGCTGGCACGGCTCCTGATGACCTTGGAGATGTGGCTCCTTGGAAACGTACGGGATCAGACAAGGAGGAGAACAGAAAGGGAACAAGAGATTCCAGAGGGCTCTTCTGCCTCTGAATCTTGTTACTGTTGACTCCTTTACTGTGATTAACTCCTTGACATCCTCCTTCTGTGACAAGTGGGGGAGGACAGACTGAACTCGGTGATTAATTTATCAGTGAATTGCCTCCTTCCCTTTCAAACCTCGCCCCCACTGATGATCTTTATGATTTAGCACTACCTCATGAGAGGTTTACAGCCTGATACAGGTTTGGCAGTTGTCACTTCACCACTGAAAAATTCCATTTGGGACACTGTATGTTCCTTCAACAGACCTGGTGGTAATAGTTTGCAAGCTTCAGCCCACCCCACAAGCTCTGTATGAGGAAAAGAAATCCTCTCCTCCTGAACCTCTTGCTCAAATGACAGTAATTAGGGAATCTCATCACTCTAGACCTGGAGAGGGAGGGGACGTTCACGGTAATTGGAGACATTATATGAAGCCACACTGTGCTTATAAAAAAAAGAAGAGTAAAACCACACACAGAGGAAACCAGCCCACCTCTCCCAACCTGGCTGGCATTTCCTGAATAAACTGCCTTTTTTCAGGCACATCATGTGCTTTTTAATACTGGAGACTACTGGAAGGACTCCTGCAGCCCGATTAAGTGTAATGCAGTGTAAAAAAATAGGAAGGAGGGGGAAAGCCCTTGGAAAGGCAATCGAAGTGAAAAATCTATCAACAGCACGGGGCCTCCAGTGGAGCCAGGAGTCCTGTTCTGAACATGCTCCGACTTCCCAGTCGTTTGCTCTGCCGGACACTCCGGGGACCCCAGCACAGCAAACTACAATTTCTAGTAAATATATCCCAGGGACACAATTAGTTTTTCAGCTGGGGGCATGATAAATTGGTCATGCATAATTCAAGGCCAGCACAGGCTGAGTATAAACTGCTCGGTGGCAGCTTCCAGCTCCCTGACAGGAGAATGCAAATGTGCTGCTGGCGCAGGGGCTGCCGGACCCGCTGCTGGCTGCACCTCCCTGCCTGCTCCCCTGCCCAAAGACCACTCCAGCCCTTCCTCCTGTGCATCTCTGGGTGATTTTAATTTCACAGCCATGTATCCATCACTGTCCAATGGCCTTTTGGGACCCATTGCGCATTGTTATCACAACAAATACCACTCTCTGCTCGATCTACTGTTTTCTCCATATGCAGACACAAGAGAATGGTTTTGGCACAGAAAGAGGCCGAGGGACTGTGTGGTCTATTGTCAGCATTAGATGGCCCGGGGCAAGTAATTTCCAATCTGCTTCAGTGTTCCCATCTACACAATGGAGATAATTCCAACCACGCAACTGCAGAGTTAGCGAGACACGCTCAGTTTGGAGTCTGATAAAGGTCTGAGAGATCCTGGCTGAGGATGTGCAGCCTGCACAAACAACAGTGTCAAGTTCTCTGAGCTTATTTTAGGTATCTAAATAAATACATCTGCCTGCTCAAAGCAGGAGAACAAGAGAACTTGATGCTTCATGGAAGCTGGCTTAGTGATAGATGAAGTGAAAACTCCAAAGAAACTTTGGGAGGCCTTCAAACTGATGTCCTCAAGTTTCTCAGTGCATTCCAGTACACACCGGAAAATTCTGCTAGAAAAATCATTACAGATACATCCTCAGATACAGCCATGTAACTGAAGGCTGACAAGACACATTTCACCAGCTGCAGTTTTCCGATCTACCAAAATCACAAAACCACTTCTCTGGATCCACTGCCATTTTCTGGCATTTTAAGTCCAGTTTCTGGGAAATATTCTCAAAAAGCAGGGCTGAAATGGAATGCATTAATAAAGAAAAATTCCGTTTAATTTTGGCTGTGTATCTGCAGATACAAAAACCCTTTAATTTCATGGTCAGTTCCACATATCCAAATAGGTAATTTTGATTTGACTAATAGTGAAAATAATCCAGGTCTGTCTGGTTATTTTAACAGAAATACTCTTTGGGTTTTTTTTCTGAGTATGACTCTCTTGCATAGAGCTGGGTTTTCCTTAAATGAGATGAAATAAAATCCAAGCAGAGGTACAGAGGGTACAAATCTATGGAGCACAGATGTTAACCATGGTTAAGACTGAACATCCTCATCAACTTCAGTCACACTATTCTGCCAGTACTCAAAGTAACCCTATCACTGAGACCAGGAAAAAAACCAAATAGTAACAGTAAGGATACTTTTTTCTTCCAATTTAGTTTTAAACAACTACTTCTTATCCAAGGAGTCAGGAACCTTTTGGCAAGATCACCAGAGAGGGAATCTCAATGCTCAGTTCACTGCAACCCTGCTTTCAAAGGGCCAATGCCCTCTGTCATCCTCTTGTAACAGATGCTCCTTGAGCTCTTGTGACCAAGCAACATTCCACCTTCTGACATCCTTTGTGAGAAGGTAAGAAGTCTAATGCAGCTGAACATTCCACTCAGTTTTTCTCTTCCTAACTACACCAGTGTGCACCTGTGTGCACAAATACACACAATCATCTGAAAAAAACTATTAGAAAAGTTTGTAGGCCAGACTAAATTTCATTTTGGACTAGATTAACTAAATTAGTGCTTCAGAAATAAACACATATTAAACTGAACTTCCAGAGTTTTGTATGATTCAGCAAGTCTGTCTTGTGTGGACACCTTCACCCCTGAAAGAGATCCTTTAATGACAAACCATTTATGAGGATGAATTACAAGGACAAGGGTCATGGTGCTCCTGAGGCTGAGACATTTGCAGGACTGAATATGAAGACTGGATTTTGGTCCCAGAAGGTTTTTTTAGTCACAAAGAATATGAAACTCTGACAGTTTCTGATGTTTGCCAGCAGACTTTTGAGGAGCTGGTGAGTGCAACAATTTCATCAACAATTTCAAGTGATGCCAAACTAAATTCTGGGCTGGCGCATAAGCCATTACAGAGCAGGAGCTGAGCATGAACTAAAGGATCAAATCACTCACTCTTGGTAAGAATAACACTTCCTCCAAGACACCAAGCCCCTTCCTCTCCCAATTAAACAAAAAAATATACAAACCTTTTAAAATTTAAACAGAGTTTCAAAGGTCAGCTCTGCTCACATCAGCCCACAGGGATTACATTAAAAAAAACTCCACTATGAACAAAATTTTTTTACTTAAGTGAAAACAGCAGGGACAAAATAGTGCTAATGATGATTGTTCTTTTTAGGCACATTGGTAGGCTTTTTATCTTCACACACAAAAATCTTCTCCATTAAGACAAAATTTCCTGGCAGACATGGCACACTAATTCTTGTCCCAGCTCTCAGGGCTGTCCATCTCACAGCACTTCATAGAAACATAGAATGGTTTGGGTTGGAAGGGACTTGAAAGCCCAATTAGTTCCAACCCCTTTGCCATGGGCAGGGACATCTACTAGACCACACTGCTCAAAGCCCCATCCAGCCTGGCCTTGAACACTTAATTCCACCTGTAGAAAAAAATGTGTGCTCTCAGCTGGGCAAGGTAAAAAGAGCAAGGAGGAAGCTTTGAGATGCCACAGCAACACAACACTCCTCTGGGATAACCACTGCAGAACTGTCCATAAATATGGTGATGTGTGGAGAAGCAATACCTGTGTAGTCACCATCCTGCAGACAGAATTCTGCATTTCATTTACACAGCTCATATCTACAACACACAGTAAGCAGAGCCTCCCAGGCATTTACAAGGCTAGAAAATTAAAACTGCAGTTTGGTCCGAAATACTAAAAAACCCTTGGTAGTTTCATGGAGCCAAGAGCCTCTGAGAGAGGCTGAACCAGCAATTCCTTCCTGAGCTTCCACTGGAAAAAGATTAGAAGAACATTACATATAATATACCCATATGCTTTGTTTTGCTTGCTTTTTGTTTTGCCTTTTGAGAAACTTCCCCTCCAGAATATTAAAAGTAACAAATTTTAAAATTTTTTTAACAAACACTAACCTCAGATCATTAGCCAACCTGGCAACAGACCAGAGAAAATTTATAGCCGACGTGCAACATCAGCTTTCATCCAGAAATGCTAATTTCAGTAAAATGAATAGTGTGTGGGCTTTTCATACTGCTTTGCATTTGGCTCCTCACAGCCCTGTTTAAAGCCTGGGAACCGGCCATATAGTTAAACTGCACAGATGTTCAACAATCTGTACTTGTGTTAATTACCCTAATGTGAGCAGAAACTCAACAGATCCCTGCTAATGAAGGAGAAAGTTTTCCAGTGTGACTACCGTATGTTTCATTGTCACTGTATTACCAAGCTTCTCCCCCTCCTTCCCCTGCCCCCCCAGTTCCCATTCTCTGCAGCTCCTTTGCATTCACATCACCCTCCTACCTCAGCATGCATGAATTGGACCAACTAATGACTGTGTATTCGCAACATGGCAGACACCATTAGGCTGATCGGAGGTGCGGCTGCTGAATTTTAACAGGCAATTTTAAACAAGGTAAGAAAAACAGATTCATCACGCTCCCGATTCTCTCATCCCCACCCATCTGCCATTCTTCTGCCCTTGCCACAGCTCAGAAACACTCACGAAGTGCAAACACACTTCCCCCTCCATAAAACACGGGCGGCGTAAAAAGCAATGCAAATAGATGTTGCTGGGCAATTACTGGGGGTGGGAGCCCAGAGCCGGGCGCATCCCGGAGGCCAGGCTAACGAGGCTGCTGAGGAGGAGGAAGGCTGGCGGCTCAGGAGGAGCAAGGCTGGCAGCTCAGGAGGAGCAAGGCTGGCAGCTCAGGAGGAGCAAGGCTGGCAGCAGGGGCTGGAGGGAGCAGCACGCTCTGCCTCGGCGGGCACGGGCTGCAGCTGAGCCCGGCGGCGGCTCCTGCCAGGGAGCGAGAGCAGCAAGGAGAGTGTTCAGCTGCACACAGGAGGTGAGACAGGGCTCTAAAGGGCACGATGGAAAGGGCAAGGCAACGCTCAAGTGATCAGTGCTGCCAGTAGCAATGAGCCAATACTGCTGTGCAACTTAACCCAGCATTAAAACATACTCGACCTCTGAAGAACTGCCTTTCCCACTGAGGTTCTCACTTTCTCTTGCAGCGTCTGTCTGCTCCGCTCCCTGCTGCCAATCATCACCTCCAGCCACCTCTCTCAAAGCAATCTGCTCGGCAAGCAGCAGGCAAAGGGGGCTGGGGAAGGGCAACTGACTTGCCCCAGTAAGCCCCAGGTGACCTCTGAATGATACCAGCCCTGGCCCGAGCCAGAGTTCACATCTCCCAGGTGCCACCACTTCACAGTCAGGCCAGTCTGCACCAGCAAATTGTATTACAATGACCCCCATGGGAACAAATGTACTCGCCGTGCTTGACTTGACTGGCAGACTCCCACCACAGAGGAAGGGAGGGAGGCAGTCAACTTTGCTCATTTATTAGATCCACCCTGCTAGGTCAGCCTCTTTGTTGTTCACAGAGCCAACAACTGCAAACTCAGAGATGGGGCAGCAGCAGCTGCCATCCCGAGAACTCAGCACGTTTCACCCACACCGTTCCACCCTCTGCTCAGGACTGGGCACTCACTGCCAGCTCTCCACCCCACAAAGCTTGAGCTCCCTCTCAAAAACCTTGTTCTTCATGAATTGGGGAGATGGAGGAGAAATGGCACACAAAAAGGTGGGGAGGGGATCCAGCATAACCCAGAAAGAGGTGAAAATTATTTAGAGAGCACTTGGCTCTTTTCTTCTACCTCTTCATCATTAGCACTGGAAGCAACACAGCTGTCTAATGGCAACTTCAGACACCCATGGGCCAGCAAAGCGACATTTTCCACACTTAAATAACACTGAGCTGATTTAATTACTGCACTTAATAGTAACAAAAGATGTCTCAATTTAATCTTCAAATGGCCCTCCAAGATCAAAACACAGCTGGCTGGATAACAAGATGGCCTAGGCCAGCAAACAAGTAGGTCCAATTTGTTCAAGAGCTGCATCCACTCCTCGGTATGAAAGGCCAAGGAACACTTGTGTGTCAAACGAATCAAAGGAAGCAGCGCTCCCATCGCCCCCTCCCTCCCTGCCCGACTCCTGCTACAGAGAGGAAAAATAAAAAGGCAGCTGATTCACGGGTAAAGAAATGCAACATGATAAAAGAACAAATGATTATGTTTGGGAGAGAAAGAAAAGAAGTAAGAATCAAGATTTAACAGGTTTTATAATCCTTCAAGATGATTAGGAATGAATGAATCAGATTAAAATCACATGGAGACAAAGGAAGGTCTCTAACTCTTTTGTTTTTCTTTGCATACTGGACAGAAGGAGATGGCTCATTAAGGAAAGCCCTCAAGACACAGCTACAGTGAGGAACAACCAAGCTTCTTTTTTGGGCAAGAAAAGTAGGGAAAAATTAACCATTTACTTCTAATATTCTCTAATTGTCCATACTGGGCTGTGATTGCTACTTTTTGCAAACTATTCTAAGAAATGTCCCTCTCTTGAGCAGCTTTCAATGCATACTCCTGCTGACACACAAGGGCCAGGCCTCTCCAGGCACCTTCCAGAAATTTTTAAGCTTTTGCACGTTCCATTACAGCTAAGCACAGAAAGGTTACAGCCAATCTTTCCACCACTGCAACATTTCTGCAATCCCCAGTGGCAGGGAAGCCTAAATAGGCTCTCGTGATATACCTGGGATGTAGCTCCCCAACTCCCCCTTCCAGCTACTGAGAGCAACACGAGTGGCTCACAGCTCACCTTTTGGACCTAATTTTACTAGCATTAATTAAAAACAAGTTTGCTATAAACCAGGTTGTTGAGCTTTGTGAGGTTACTCTGGATGAGCAACAGTCTGTGGGATACTGTTGCTGAAAGCTTAGAAAGTTGCCTCTAGTAATTTTTCCTTAACTTTTTCTCTTGATGGAGAACTAGGATGAGGCAACTAAAGTGTGCCAATTTTCTTGGAGCCCTGGATCATGTTTCTGGGGAATATGGTTTCTTTGGGTTTTGTTTTTCATTAAATACAGAGCTTATTCCATCAACAACAGTTCTTAAGCAAGAAATGATGTCATTGGCCACTGCACCATGAATGTGGAAGACTCGGGACATGGGGAAATTTCCTCCAACTCTGGTAACTCCCTCCTCCTCTCCCTGGACTGTGACACCACAGAGGAAGATAACGTCCACGTTTACAGCAATCAGAGCCACACAAACCGCTGGTTTGCCCAAATATCCTGGCAGGGATGAGACATCTATCAGAGTCACTGAAATAGGAGGGGCTGGGAGAGGTCCTGTGGTTCTGTCTCCTCCTCAACAGGGCCAAATCTATGTTCAGTTGGGATTTAAGGGGCCCAGGTTATCTGAGTCTGCATGCAAATTTCAGACTAATTCCCTCATTGTTTATTTAAGTACCTTTCTTTCCCAGTGACTTTGACCCTAGATAGCCCAGTATTTTCAAAACCCCATTATTTTGTAATAAACTGCTGAAGAAATACTCATTGCTTCAATTTACAACCTCCCTATTGATCTGTGTTCAGGCTCAGGGACCAAACCTTCATACTTCAAACTAGCTGGGTTCAGACACCTGAATGGCAAGTACGAGTAAAATTTCTCATCTCTCTGCTCAATTGGTTTCATTTAAGCACAACTGAACCTCATCTTAAAGCCACTTTCCCAATCAGTTTAAGTTCTAGATCAGTAACAAGAGATCTCGAGGAGGCACTCGCTGCTGAAGCTCGAGCAAGTGCATGTTTCCAGTTTGCATGTTTGTTTAAGTAAGTGACAAAGATGGAGGGACCAAAAGCAATTCCCTTAACTAGAATTCACAAGTGCAACCAAGTAGAAAATCTCCCGCCTGCCTGTGAGGAGGGAGTCAGACTTTCTCAAAGGCTGAAAGACGGCTCTGCTCAATGCCCGGCAGAGCGCACAAAGCGCCAAGTGTGGAATCCTGACCCCGCTGAAGTCAGCAGCAAAATTCCCATAGATTTCCTCAGGGCCAGGATGTTCAAACCTGTTCAGACAATTCATAAACCACCATTTCAAGGGCACACCTTCGCATGAGATTCCCAAGGGCCTTTTGAGTTTTGACTTAAATGCTTGGATTATTTTTACAATTCCAGTTATGGGTTCTTTGTTCACAGGGAGTTAAGCAATACAAAGAACACAGCGAGAGAACAATGAAGGCATTACCATGCATGATTTGTCTTTAAAAAAATTCTTTTTCTTTTCATGAAGTTATAGATCCAATTTCAGTCTTTATTATCACTTTGCCATGTGAGAAAGTGGTTCTTAATTTTAATAAAGGAGGAGAGCTTCATATTTCAACAAGAGCTTAAATGCTTCCTGCAATACAGGAGGTGGAAAGCTCTTTTACTAACAGTTACCGCAGGCCAGATTTATGGAGGGAAAGGGAAATAATCTGCCTACACTGAGTAAATAAACCCTGTCTAGGACATACCTAACAGTGGGCAGTAGCCCAAAGACATCTTGCCCGATGAGCTCATTTCTGCCCCCTCCATTTTAAGGGAAAATGAGAGCTTGCTCTGCCAAGCACATATTAACATTTCACTTATCACTAAACTTGGGGTCCAAGCAAGTACTTATGCTACTGCAGTCTGTGGTGCACAACTGGACTGATAAAAATCTTTCCTCCATATTAACCCATCTGGAGAAAGAACCATATATGCAGCTTTCACTAAGATTACTAGATAATTATCTTCCTCAAATCTACTTTGCCCTTAGAAAGGAGTCTGCAGTATATCTAAGGAGGTTCTCATCTAAAACTTAAATGTATTCTATTTCAGGCGAAGAATGACAAGTTTAACCCAATTCACAAAAGTAAATGCCCCAATTCACAAAGGCTTGTGTTGTTTACCTTTGAAAAAATGGTACTAGTGGCCCACCATTCCACTGCATGCTACTATTGCAATTTTAAATCAGAAATGCTAGTTGGTTTGGCCAGCCAAACCTTCAGAGCTATTCCAGTTTGAAATCTACTATGGAAATTTCTTTTTCTCCAAACATGACCAATAGCCCTATTTATTTTATAGCCCTTCCCATCAGACTCTGTTTACATTAGCACTGGAGCCATAATACCAAAATCTGTCTTTAAATATGGTCCTCACTGATAAAAAGTAAATATAGCTTTGCAAAATTGTTTTTAAATTTTGTTCCATCCCTGTTCTGGCAAAGGAAATAAGCCAGTTGTAACCTCAGTACCAAGAATCTGGTTTAAACACAGCCCATGCTGGAAGTGAAATAAAAATTTGATGCAGCATACATTACTTAGACGATCTGTGACCCAACTCGGGCTGTGACCAAAAGATCTGACCTGGGCTGCAGCTACACATTCATCCAAATGAACAGGACTGTGGACAGTGCCAGAACTCCCATTTTCCACTCGAGAACCTCAGGATGCACAGCCAGGTGAGGTGCATTGCTCACCAAGGGCATGCTGGAGAGGAGCACACAGCATGGGTGGGTGACCTGGCCACTGGGACACGCCACCTGGGTGCTTTCCATACTGCATAATCACAGAGGGGAAATATGTTATTTGTTGAATTCATTGTGTTATTCGTGGTTATTAATTCCACACTCTGAATCTCTGTACAAGGGGAAAAAAAACAACCCTAAGAAATTGAGAGCCATGTATGGAACACAGTCATACTGAGAGAGGACTAACAAGAAAGTCAGTAAGACACCTTCTAGCAAATTTCAAGCCAGAGCCAAAGAGAGAAATGGAGAAAAAGCAGCAGCAACTAGCATTTTTATCTTCCAACTCGCTTGCATACAACTCCCAGCAAAGGGATTTAGCTGTGATAAAAAGGGCTACAAGATACCAAAGCAAGATATGGTGGTTTTATGATTCTTTTCAGGTAGCTGAGTATGAAATCCCTGCCCCTTTTTCTCCTGGGGCCATTCATCTTCCCCAGGTGATGGAAAGCCAATCTCCCAGCAGGTGGGCCTGCTCTCACAGACCCTAATGCTTAATTGCCACAAATCAACTCCAGCCTTGATGCTCAGGCTGCTGCTACCCCATCCCCGTTTCCACCCCTTTCTCCTCACACTGACTGCAGCCCGGGATCCTCTCGTGTTACTAAATCCCCCTTTGGACACAGCACCCAGGAAAAGCAAAGCTCCAGCTCCAGACACTGCTGGCTGTGGCCAGTGCTGTGAGCTGACCTTACACAAGAACAGCCTCAAAAAAAATTCAGCTCTGCGTCCCTGTGCACGTGTGCACACACACATGCCTTCTATTTTATTTTTTTGTTCAACTGGAATTAATCAGGAATGATAAACACTGTTTGTTTCCTGAAAGCAGCAGTGGGGGGATGAAATATGCCTCTTAAGCTTATCAGCTTCAGTGCCACTGAAGAGAAAGCTGGCTTCTAAGCCCAGGGATAATGGGCTGTCCTTTCAGGAAGGTATCAGAGGTCTCAGGAGAGGGAGACAGCACAATGGTGTGACCTTCAGCTAATAAAGCCCACCCTAGAGTCCAAAGAAGCTTGGGGAATATTGACAAAAGTTCATATTTACAACAGCCTGGACCCTTTCCAGATACCATTACCAGTCTAGAGAGCTGCAGCCCCTGTATGTACACTCACACAGGCTTTTATTCTGCCTCCTCCTTTCTTTCTTTGTTCCCATGCAGGCAAAAAAAAAAAAAAAATAGTCAGAAAATGGCAATTCTTCTGCTAACAAGGCTCCACCAGCATCCTTCTTAAAGAAGAGAGTTATTTTAAATTTTGGTTATTTACAATTTCCAGTTATTTAAAATTTCAACCTCAGCCCCATCCTCTACTTGAAGGAAACTCAAGGCCTCTTGCAAGGATTCTTGGTGCATCATCGTGCTCATCAGGAAGAAAGCATATGTGTTTTTGTGGAAAATCTGCTGATTTATTTATAATTCTTTAAACAAAAAGGCAGCCAACATATTGTAAAATGAGAATGTTGTTGGGTTTTTCTTCAAATAGGCACTGGCAATCAATGCAGCCCGTCAGAAATACACGCCCAAAGCATTTTCAGGCAGAAACTGATCCCCCCCAGTCTGCACTGTGGTTGGCAAAATGACGTTTAGGCCATAACTAGAGTGCACAGGCATGACTGGAATACAAATAACAATAATATTTTAAAAATTGTTCATACAGTGAAAAAAGCCAATTTCAAAACATAAAAACTGTTTGAAGCTGGAGTTTCATTTTTCTGCCTCCTAAAATAGTTCCAAAACAAATATATAAAAAAAAAAGGTTTGGAGGAAATCTGTTTTTAAGGGTAATTTCACTGAAATCAATATTAAATCTCAAAACATTAAATGGAAATAACATCTTCAGCGACAGAACTGTTTTGACCACACTTTCCAGTCCAGCTATATGCCAGTCTGCCATTTTTATTTATCTGCTTCATAATTCGTCTTTGCCATCCTGAAACGAATCCTGTTAGGGATCAAAAGGGATCCAAAAACTGGAACAGGTTAGAACCTACCCAATAACATCTTCTAAAAGATGCCTCTGTATCATGGTGGTCTCATTTACCATGCCAGTATTTGACAGGCAGGAAGAAGGCTGAACAAACATCTATGAAGACCACACACTTCTCACTTTTGTAGCTTTTTTTTTTTCCAGTGAAGAACATGCTTCCACCAAGTGCTACAGTTACATCAGCTACACAAGCTCACAAGCAGTTTTCCAATTTCCTAGAGTTCTGGCCCAAGCAGGCATTTTATCCTTTCTCCTTAATCCCATCCAACCATATTTGCTATCAGGAGAGTTCAGGTGATGGATTGCAGTCTGTCTGAATCCAAAGTAGTCAAATTATCTATTAATGTTGTGCTTAATGTGCTCACACAAACAAGGTCATTGGTTGCATCGAGACTAATAGAAGATGACACACATTGGGACTGCACAGCCCAGGGGATTGCAAACAGGATGAAAAAGTCTTTGGTTTATGGCCACTACTTCAAAATCAAGCCTGATGCTACAGACATCCAACCCATGCTCAGCAGCCCAGCTGGGATCCACTCACAGCACAAACCCAGGGGAGGAGCACTCGGTCCTCCATCACCTCAGCAGTGCTATTGGTTCAACTGCAGCCACATTTTGATCCTTGTCAAGATTACACATCCTTCCTCCTGGCCCCCAAACACCGCTCTAAATTACATTCATCCTCCCTCTTGAGATGAGCTAACAAAATCCATCAGCAACAAACAGCACTGAACTCAGGAAGGGGTGTAACATGTACCAAGAAAAATAGAAAGAGTTGATAGTGCCATCAAAAAGATGAAGCCGTGTTCATCTTGGAAAAATACCAGCTAATTCACCTGTGGGGAAACACTCCTCAGGATAAGTAGGAAAAGTGAAAGGTTTTGGGTTCCTCCAGCAGGAACCTGGAGCTCTGCTTGGAAAACTGGAGCCCACTAGGGCAAAATATCCATTACCAGCCCACCTGAGGGCACAGGGACATAGAGAAGACTGCTCAAGAAAAATAAAACACCATTTTCTATGAATAAGAGAGGGTGATACAATGATAACATGAAAGTTTCAATTTCTCTAAGCACTATTTCAAGGATGAGAAATGACATCTCCTGGCTGCCACCAGGACCCTCTCTAAGGGCTTTTCATTGCCTAAACCTCTACACCAGCACTGTTTTAATAACTATAACAGTGAGTTCCTATTGAGAAGCTCCAGAAACAACTATGTCTGGTAGTAATTTTATACCTGTTTTCCATGGCAGAACCCCCTGGCTCTCAGGAAACCATGGGATATTAAGTGTATCCCAGAGAAAAAGGCAGATCCAGGACACGTCTTCTGCTGCAGTGGATGGGCAACTGCTCTGAACTGCTGCCCTCTCTATTTCCAAACCACAAATGCTCAGAAAATGCTTTTAGAATACAATTTCAATAATGAATATTGGGGTTACAAGGCTGAAAAAGCAAGCTCCATTCTGAAAGGGTGCAGTAATCCCACTTGCGGCTGCTCCCAGCACGCTCTCCTGCACCCTACCTTGAAGCACAAAAATGGGAAGCATAAATGCCCTGCTTGTGATGTTACATTATATGGCACAAGGCTTTGTCTTTCTTGAGTGAAGAGGTGAAAGAAAAAAAAAAATCAGGGCTTGAAACTGCACAGAATTAAGCCTTAATATCAGCCAAGCTGGTGACTGGATCTCGGAGGCCCGTTTCCCTCTGAATTTCTCCTTGCTGCTCTGACGTGCTCACACTAAAAATTTTCCCCTGAGCAACTGCCTGACTAAAATACAGCACACCCTTACCATAAAGCCCTTTGTTAAAACATCTTTGCCATAAAGCTGCAAAACCTTGGCTCCCAAGTACATTAAATCGTTATAAACCTGCCTTCGTTTTAACCGCGCAGTATTTCAAAACACAAAGCGCTTCTTCTGAGAGACAGCACTTTAATGAGGAGAGGGGTAAAATATATAAACCAAACCTCATTATAGCATAATTTCCAGGAGACAAGCATGCTGTTATAAAAGGAATCCATGGCAATTGCATTTCACATAGCTTGAAGATTTAATACTTTTAAAATCCACTGCTACTTTGGTGGTGTTTTGTTTTGAATGTAAGAGAAACAACCAAAATTATGGGTCCACCGCCAGCTATGTATTTTATATTCTGTAAATTGTTGCAAATGGTGGATTCAACTCTAAGGCACGCTCAAAAAATGTAACGGAGTCAGTAAGAGACTGACTACAAGTTACTGTGTATACTTCTTCCTTTAAACCTCTGCATTCTTAAAGGTTGTTGCTTTAAACGCGATGATGCAGCATGGACACGGTAAATTACCCAAACCAGATCCAATTCATACTGGATTGAAAGTATTTATAATGATACAGTTTGCTCATGTGTTAACAGTGAAGCCAAAGAAACCTATCACATGACAAGAAAAATCTAGAGTATTAAAAGACAAATGAAAGTAATGGATATAACGCCATTTAATACCACCTGTCAGATAAATCAGGGTAACTGGCACATCAAAGGGACTGCAATTAGTTTCCAAAAATGAGAATACTCATTTTTCTTTAAATCTGAAACTTGATTGCTTTCTACAAAATGACAAGTGGATCAGCCTCCCCCAGCCAACGAGAAAAATGTTACTGGAGAAAACTGTTCTTCCTAAGAACAAATTATCTATCAAAGGAGCCTCCTGAATTACACTGGTCTACAAGACTTTTAAACTTAATCTAATAAGAATTGCCATTATTGATTACAGTTCTTCCACATTAGTCTTCCAGTTGTAACTTCTGAAATGAAAGCTTAGCAATGATTAGGTATTTACTACAGTCAGTAGAGAAAAATAGTGAAGAAAAAGATGACCATAAAGGCCACCAAAGAAACAATGTACCTATTTTTTTTTTTTATGAGAAGGGAAATAAAACAAGCAAAAAGCCCCAACCCCCGCCCCCCAAATAATCCCATCCCAAATCCAACAACAAGCAAGGGGAGATGCACTTCATGGCAGCTTTGACTTAAAGCACATGTAACACTGATTGATGGATACTGAAAGCAGAGACACCTGTGGAAAATTAAACCTAACCAAGCACCAAAATTGGGACAGGTTTTTTGTGTTTCTTGGTCCTACTTTAGAAAACTATGCAAGAAGGATCAGAATTTCAGGAACTGATCATCCTAGCTACTGTCACAGATCTGGGTCAACAGCAGGGTAAAAGTTGACCTGTAATTGATGCCTATAACCTGGTTAGGATAAGCATTTCCTCTTATCTCTTTGCTGCGGCTTATGACGAGTGATATTCTGGACTGAAGGGTGCTTATGCTCCCTGATTACCAGAAGGTTCAACACTTACTACATGGCTACAGCGATGGAGTGCCACTTCTGCCTGCAGTTCTGAGAGGTATCTGAACAGAAACAACACACCAACCCTTTTCCTAAATACAGCATCCATGATTTTGCCATTGAAGTCCTGTTTCTGAGGTAGTTTTTACAATTTTCATTTTATCTTGTTTCCAGGTTTAGAGCAAAAGGATAACAGATTCCTCCTTCACCGTCATCACTCTCTTTTAAGTCACAAGAGATGTTTCCAGCTCTTACCAACTTTAGGATGGCAGAAGACAGCAGGCTGGACAAGTCTGAGGCAGCCTGTCAGCACACAAATTATAAGAGGATGTCTGGTGATAAGGTAACCCAGCCTAGCACATGCCTTCCCTTAGCTCAACTGTAATATTTTTCTGCTTGGCTGTGCAACTAAACCTCGATGAAGAAGACAGCTGCAAGCAACTGCACATGCTACTTCTGTTTTACAATCTTCCCACTTCCTCCATTAATAGCTGAGGGTTGGGGTGCTAGAAACAAGAAGACTTATCACAAATGTGCAATGAGACCCTGAGCTAACAGGTTAGCTGACATGGAACTGTTAACAGTGAATTGGCTTGGAGACAGTGGGGAAAAAAAAAGGGGGAAAAAAAAAGGGAGACAGAGTGAGAGAGACAGAGACAGCAACCAATTCAGCTGCAAGAAATCAAGCTAAATCAGTCCCAAGTGCCCATGTTGGAGAGACTTGATCTCATACCTTGCTTGTTATCAAGGCACTCCTGATACGAGTCAGCTCCAGTTCCGTTGCGGTCTACAGACAAAACAAAAAGTTTCATTCATATCAAACATAAATATTAGAAACGTCTCAAATGGCAGCCCTGCTGGAGCAGCACGTTAGGTGCAAACAGGGCTGCTTCTCTTGGAGGCCACGCTGGTTGGCTGACAGAACCTGTGAGTGGTTACAGACAAGGTACAACAGACTGATACCAACCCACTGAGAGAAACTTATTTTAGTCCTGGGCAGGAGGTGCTCCCAGCCCTGCCCATCTGTCTCCACACTGCTGATGGAAAAGGGGAGGGGATTACAGCTCCAGCTGCTTTGAGTTCCTCAAGCACATGGAGGATGGAATACTTGGAGTTAAATCTATCATTGCACTGTTCTCTGTAGGCCCTATGAAAGCACTGGTTTGACCAGAAGAACTCAAACTACAGTCTGGAATAGACTTCTCTGTGGCTTGTGGTGCTGTGGTCCCTTTTGGGTTTTCGCTGCTATATCATATTAAAGGCAACTGAAGATACAGGAACATGCTTTCCAAATATTACTTCTCCATGGACACAGTGTTACTGTAGGTACTGCTGGGGTTATCTGACCCAGCAGCAGCAGGGGAGCTGGTCTGTGCTGTGAAAATGGGGAGAAACTAAGACTCTTGTACACATGTGTGCTCCACACAGAGAAGAAAACAGACAGCTCCCAAACACAAGTGTGGTCACATGTGGCCTTTCAAATCCAGCACGGATATCACCTAACAAAGCCCTTCATCTGCATTAGAGGTTCAATTAGATCTCATCACCTTTATGTAAAAATGGTTTCACCTGCACGTTAGCAGAATCAGGTTACAACATGGTTTGGACCTCAAATGCAAACCAAAGAATTTTCCAGCACAGCTTCTGCTCCTGCTTTACAATTCAGTTTAACCACAAAAAATGCCTGGATGGTACTTGAAAAAAAAAAATTAAATACATCTGTGAACCCAGGTAAACTAATATTCTTTCAGCAGCTTACATGCACCTTACACACTGTGTTACATAGGAGGACTAAAGCAATTGAGCCCAGAGGTGTTTGCACAACCTCAAAAAGTGAGGTTTTCTACATCACACGTCCAAGAATGCACCTGGTGCTAAAACCAGTGCTGTAAGTACCAAACCATTGGACCAGGTCACTCATGGCACATACTCCTACCATAGCAACCCCAAAGGCACTGGAGACAGCTCCTCTACTAGGGCAGATCCATGAGGTGATCAGGATTAATGAAGGAGCCACTCCACCAGGCTGAGCTGGGCAGCCAGGCTATCATAGCAGTTTTCAGTGTCACCATCCAGGGAACCAGCACTACAGCAATGTGTTTATTTCTTTCTAAAGATGCTGTTCAGGGCTGGAAGTTTATAAATATTGATCATAACAGAAAAAAAGACACTAAGGAGAACCTGCCACCCAGGCACCTACAAACAACTGCATTTCTATACCTCCAACAAGTGACTGGTCCCCAACTATGAGGGCTTGCTGGCATTGCTTCCCTGTGGCAAACACATTCCCAGATCAGCTGCCCCTTTTATCTTTGCCCAACCATCAACTGGTGATGGCTCCTTGAAGAGGAAGAGATCCAGATCCGAGTTAAAAGGCTCCACATTCATCAATAGTATTTAATGAACAAAGAAGCAAAAATTGAAGTTGCCCCACTGTTTGTGTTGTGTAAATCGCAGATAATAGATCTCCCTAATCCTAATGAGGCCTTCCTATTAAAATCTTTATTAGCTTTCAGTTCTGCAGATTGCCCAAAGGCTCATCAGTTTCCCTATCTCTCAGTACCAAGATCTGCTTTAACTTTTACAAATAGCTCTAAGATATTTCTCAGCTTATCAGCATTGCCAAGCAGTCTGTCTTATCATTACTATTGCAGATAAAATAAATGAGCTCACGATGATATGAATAATGGCATTTTCTGTAGGCTGGTTTCCCATTACATTTTCAACAGATTGTAAACTTAAGCACAAAAGAGAGAAAAAATAAAAAGGACGAGAGGATGTGTGTGTGGAGGGGAGAGTGGCTTTTTTTCTTCCTTCCCATTTACCTTCAGTGCCTTAGTGCACAGGCTGCATTTTTAAGCTCACCTGACGAGAGCTAGTAATTAATTTTGAAAGGGAGCAGAAACACCTCAGCTCTGCTTTCTCTGAAGACCAAAACCCCAGCTACTTCTGGGATGTTTTTTCAGCTGCATTTGTTGGAGAGAAGCAAGGGCTAAACCACGCTCTGCCTAATGAAGCCATCTTCATTAGTTTGCTCCTTTCCCTCGCAGCCTAGGAATACCAGTCAGATTGGGAATTGAAATCATGAAAAGCAACAGAACTGCATTTGAATTAAAAGACTAAGCTACAAAGGTCTCCGACGGCTGCTGCGGGCCGATGAGCGCGAGGCGCGTGCGGCACAGAGCGAATTTCGCGGATAAAGGCGGCGCGTCCGTGGGAGAGCCTCGCGCGCCTCTGCCTCTCCGTGACAGCCAGCAGGGAGGTCACGTTCTGGCAACCATTTTCTGCCTGCTCCCCGCAGCAATCAGGACAGGGTTAAATGCTTTTCCGCTCCCCCCAAATTCCTCGCCCTGTCACTGTATCAAGGTTATCTATTATTGGCAGTGACAGGTGAAAATTAATCTCCTAATTATTTCTTGCTGCGTAATCTGCACTGAAGGAGTAACGTAAAAGGATTACAGTACACCCTCTACGGAAGGCTTTGCTAGAAAGCCAATCATCCAGGGAGATAGAGGGGATGTGGGAAAGAGATATTTATGACGGATTTCCAACCATTTTGAAGGCAGAATGCACTATAACTTTATAACCGACAGCTCTGGAGTGAGGATATTCTTGCAGGTATCTTAACAGCCTAAACACTTTTTATTGTTGATTCCTCCAGGAAAAAAACCTCTAAGATTTATATTATTGTCCCTGATTCTCCTCTGGAATAGCAGTAACTGCAGGAACAGCATCCACGTACAGATGTTTTTTACCCCCCACAGAAACATTATGGCAAACAATGTACCCAGACTGCTTCAACTCAATATTAAAAATCTTGCAGCTACCTTCCACAGCAATTTAACTGTAACACTTTTTCCACAAGAACAAAAGCTAGACTGAGTACTTGCAAAAATAAAAGCATTTGGAAAAAAACCACTCATTTTGCAAGCAAGCTAGAAATATCTTTGGTAACAACACAAACAGCCACCTTGAAATGCTGGCTTTGTGTAAACTCCAGCTCTCCTCTTACCACCCACCAGAAAAGAAGGTTTATTTTTATAGTAATCAAGATCACACATTTATCTTTAACCCTTCCCATGCAGCCATATAAGGTACAAATGGGTGTTTTCAAGAACCTGTTTTTTATGTCCATGCCAACAACATCATTCTAGTTGAAGTTTCCAAGAACAATCAATCACAGGTTGTGCTCAAAATTACATTAGCTACCTTGAAAGAGGCTGTCACTACCTGTGTCTCTGAGATGGGTAATGCAGGGGTCCCTGCCTGTGAAGCCCCAACAGAAGGGGCAGCAAGGAAAATCACCACTTGCAATCAAGTCCTGACACCAGTATTGCTCACACTTATCTTCCATTTCCTTGATGGCAACGGTGCAGAAACGGTTTCTGCATGGTGCAGACACCTCACTAATTCCTTCATGCAAACTCTCAGGGCTTAAACTCAGCACCACCTTCCTAATTTTTGGAAAGCCAAGCCCTGACACAAACCTGGACAGTAAGACTCACTCAGCAGCGAATGGACAGCACTGTGGTTTGTGCTTTCGTGGACCAGGATCTCATGGCTGAGGACAGGTAAGTGACAGTGCCCCGACCTGGGGCAGGACTCACAGCCGAGGACAAATAAGCGACACAAGTGACATTGCCCCGAGCTGGGGCAGGATCTCACAGCATAGGATAGGTAAGTGACACTGCCCCGAGCAAGGGCAGGATCCTGCAGCCGAGGCCAGGTAAGTGACAGTGCCCCGAGCAGGGGCAGGATCCCGCAGCCGGGGCCAGGTGAGTGACAC